>VZRQ01009260.1:0-16758 GCA_013397975.1 Machaerirhynchus nigripectus | reverse complement strand
CCCCTTGTGGCACTCATACAATAACTTGGAGTGGAACGGTGTAGAACTGATTTTGCAAGGCTGAAATGCTCAGTTAGAAGGGAAGGTTTGAGCCAGAGGAAAGGCACACTGCAGGATGGGCACAGCTGGAATGCTTTTGCCTCCTTCTCACGTCAACCACCCTGAAAGGCTCCCTTGGAGCTGCGCAGTCAGCGGGAGCCGCAGCCCGGGGCCGGGAGCCGCAGCCCAGGGCCGGGAGCTGCGCAGTCAGCGGGAGCCGCAGCCCGGGGCCGGGAGGTGCAGCCCGGGGCCGGGAGCCGCAGCCCGGGGCCGGGAGCCGCAGCCCAGGGCTGGGAGCTCGGCCTGGCTCGGAGCAGGAGAGGCTGCCTGGGTCCCACACCTGCCCTGAGCTGTCCCTGCGCTCCCCGAGCTCCCGGCTGCTGGCTCAGGCACAGTTTCACTTTCTGTTCCAGTGCTGAGGGCCGGGAGCTCCCCGAGCTGCCTCTGCCTCTTCCCAGGCCTGACTGTGCCTTGGCACGAGCCCAGTGCTGGGCTGGGCCCTGGCACAGCCACGCCGGTGTTCCCTGGCTGTCCCGCCAGCCCTTCCTGCTCCACCCTCATAGCCCTGCTCCCTCCGCTCCTCCTGGGCAGCGTGTGCCAGTGTTTGCACAGAACCATGGCTCGTTTATTGCTTTGGAATAATGGCCAGTGAGCCACAGGGGTCAAGCTGAAATGCTTCAAATTTCTGTAACAAATTGATGGGTGGGTCGTACAAATCCCCAGGCAAAAGTAGCACCTCAAATTCCTGGAGAAACTGAAGTGTGAATTTCCTGTATTAAAGTGCTTATATTGATAAACTTGGTCTTAGAAGGAAGAACAGAAGGCAGCAGGTGTGGCAGTTTCTAAGCAGCAAATAAATATCAGATTTTCAATAAAACATTTCTGCATTGGGGTTGCTCCATGACATTCTGGTTGCTTCTGAAACACAAGTAATAGAACACCTTTCCCACCAAGGGAAGCTTCCAGTCACAGGTGATGAAAGGCTCATTGTACAGGACTTTTTTTACTGGAATGGCTTTGAGAATTTCATATTTATTCTTTAAAGGTCTCCAAAGAGATGGGAAGTATGGGCAGTGTTATTGTGGCCACGGGGGAACAGCAGGGCCTGATGGGCTCATGGTTTTGGGGAGCTGGCAGGAAAATCTCCTGGTGCCTTTGGAGTTTGATAAAATTGATTCTATGCAATACTTGGGACATATATCAACAAAATTCATGGGAATCTGTTCTCTGAGGCAGGTGAGGGGGAAGTGTGTGGGTTTGGTCTCCCCTGGCATTTTTTTTTGTCTGCTCTGTATGAAAAGGATGTGATTTCTGATATCGTGGTAATGAGCAGTGTGACTGTAAAGCAAGTTTGGCTTCTATATTTGAGGGATGTCCTTAGCTCTAATCAAGGGATGGAGGTGGTGCTGGACTGTGCTGGGATAGAATGGGATAGAATCCTGCCCTTTCCAGAGATATTCTTGAGAATTCTGCCACTTTAAATGGCTGCTGGTCAAGTGGAATCTGTGCTCCTGACAGAAGCTTTATAGGTTTTCTTTAATGTGTAATAGGCTTATGGAAAGATAATATTTTATTTTTATTTTGTATGAACATTATAGTTTGAATACCTTACAAGTAACTTAAGGATTCTCCCACCATCCCCAGCAGCCGTGAGCTGGGAGTCTAATTTGGATTTTCTATACAAAGCGAAATAAGATTTCCATTGCTGCACCATACAAAAATAAATTCAGTGCTTCACTGAAGCTGGGCTGTCCTGAAGTGGTGTCACCATCCTTGCTGCTGCTTCTCTGCTGGTGTTGGTGCTTCCAGCTTCAGTAAGGCCCTCTGGTCCTCTGCACAAACCCATGGAATTTATACCCAGGAGGGTTTTGCAGTCCAAGTGGAGGCATTCCCACTCATTTATTCCCGTTCTTTGAGAAACAGTGTGCTCAGGAGCTAATAAGCAGGTGAAGTAAAGCTGAGCGTAACAAACAGCAGCGGGTTTGAGAGATCTCCCCTGAGAGCCTTTGGGCCTGGAGAAGCTGTCCTTGAAGGAGGAAAACTTCCAGACAGATATCCCCTGTCCCAGCTGGATGTGGAATTATGGCTCAGTCCCTCTCTGCCTTTTTCCTAAACTAAACCAGGCTGGAGGAAGCATTATTTTATTACTACTTCTTTTGCTGTAAAGCACAGTTAAGGCCTGGAAAGGGTGAAGAAAAATGTTTTGCCTGCAAGACTGTTACTGCTTAGTCTCAAAAGAAATGCACTCTGGTACTGAAATTCCTCATCCCTCCCTTTTGGGATGGAGGTTCCTGCCTGGCCTTGTCCTGGGAGGTTCTCGGTGAGCCCACAAAGGGTAATTGGTGAGCAAACATTACACTCAGCCCTGTTTGCTTATCCTGCCCCAGACAGCTGCTGTAGGATGGCTGAGCCTGGGGGCCACACACTGCTCACATTCAGGGGCTCAGATTGTTGTGTGGGAACAGCCGAGACAAAAGATCCTGGTTCTTAGAGGTACACTAAATATATACTTGTATTAAAAAAATAATGATTGCTGTCTGAAGAAGTGACTTTTGAGTTTAATGTGAATTTACGTACGTTCACTTTTCAGTTAGTCAGTGAGTTTTTGCAGTGAGTTCACACTTTTATTTATCTATTCCTGAGAAGTAAAACACGCCAGCAAAGCTGTGTTATAAATACCCTAGGGAAACGTTAATTTGCTTTATTTTCCCTCTTCAGGTACTGACTGCAGTTTATATTTTGTCATTAATGCACTGAACAGGAGTTTCTGTAAGTTTCTGAAACTCAAAATGTTAAAATTGAATACCAACCCCAAATTGCCACTTGCTGCCTCTTTAGGGTTCCTGCTTGTGCTTCCCAAATGTTGGAAGAAGCAACTGAGTTTTTTTAGTAGTTTCTTGTGAATTTACTTGCTTTGTTTAACTGCCATGTAATCACTTCCCTGAAAAAGTGGAGACCTTGGATTACTGATGCATTGGGAAATCTGGAAGCTATTCATTGTCCAAGATGCCATTTTCTGGAGCTGGCTGGAAGAGCAGGATACCAGAGCTGTGATGCTGATGTAGCCAAAATGAGAGGGGCTGTGGAAGGAGCTGCCCACGGAGAGGCTCTGTGATTCATTCCTGTGCTAGTTCAGAATCTTCCAGTGCTCAAACTGCTGAGCTCGGGAGTTCTGTCCCCTCATTTGTCTTTGTTTTAATGGGATTAAGTAATTATGTGTGCATTTTCTTTCAACTAACCAGCCTGATAAAAGCAGGCACAACTGAAGAGCCCATAAATTGTCGGCTCTTGTGTCCCAGCAAAAGTGCTTTGATGGCTCTGCAGATTTTACCTCTTGGTGCATATATTTAGCTGCCCTACTAAGGTGAGTAAGACTAGAGAGTGCTTTATGTAACTGATGGGCTGAGGGTCTCCCCTTGGGAACGTGCCTGGGGAAAGTGGATCTCAGCCACAGGGCAGTTTTTAGGGAGCAATCTCTGGCACTTGCAAGCAGAAATAGAGGCTGTTCTCCCAAACACTGACATAATTTCATTGGAACTAATCATGTCTGCTGTTGGTACTTTGGCTATATCAATTGTAGGTTCAAATACGAATTTTGCTGCTGCTTTGCAAACCCTCTACCTGTGTCCTGCAGCTGTTAAGATTCACTAGTTTTTTGTAAGCTTGACATCCATCTGATTTTTCAAGTAGGAACTGCTCACCGTGTATCATGGCATCTGCAACCCTTTGTGTTTAATGAATTCATCAGGTGTTTGCTATGTGATATCATCAACCCACTTAATTCTTTTTAGAACTTCATTCTTTCTGCATGGCGTGTTTATGCATTCAATTTTATCTTTACTATTAATTCAAATTAAGTCTTGGTTCGAGAGTTTATGTAATCACTTTAATGAAGTGGCTGTGCCTGCTCGCTGCTTCTTGTTTATTTTAAATATTGGTCTGGGGAAGTAGAGGTTTTAATGTATTCGAAATTATAACCAGCAGTAACTATGCAATAGTCCTCTATTAATTCAGTTTTAAGAGCCCTGCATGTAAGATGACTTTTACACTATTGTGCTGTCTCATAATTTCATGTGAGAACAGGCTGCTGTTAATTTGTTTTCCTGTTAGTCCATATGTGTCAGAGGCAAAATTTGTCATTCCTCTTCTGGCTTGAAGTCGTGTTGTCAGCAGATCCACTTCTTTTCTGGAGTTTCCCTATTCCACTTAACAATGTAGTTGCTGAATTTTTGGGCTTGTGGCCACTTAATCCCAGGTAGCCATTTAAATTAACCTGTTAGGATGAGGAATGAATTCCTGCATCCTAAAAAATGGCTTTTCTTGTCACCTGTACAGTTTGTCAGAGGCTTGCTGTGGTTACTTTGCACGTGTTAAGTGGTCTTGGTTTAAGAACAGTGACCTGTGATGGAGATGCACAACTTCCCAGTGCCTGTGGGGGGCAATAATCCAGGCCCCTCTTTGCCTGTCCTACCCATGGAATTGCTGGTGTCCTGGTTTCCTCAGGCAGTGGGCAGGTTCTGGGGGCATGCTGAGCTCTCAGACCCTTATAGCCTCCCTCACCTGCTGTCTGCAGAGGTTTCCAAACCACGCCGGGGCTGCTCCTGCTTTGGGATCGGGAGCTGCGGATCCGGCTGGAACCGGGAACTGGGAGCTGCCTCCGCCGAAGCCTTTGTGCTCAGCATTTCCCCCCACCACCCGCTCTAAGCCCTGAAGTTATCCAGGATGTGTGTCCAGGATGTGGGATGGAGGAGGAGGAGGGAGTCCTGGTGCAGGACTGCCTTTAAGTGGTGTGCTGAACAAGCAGGCAGTGCAAATGGAGACTGGGAGGGAAGGTTGGTTATTGCTCCACCTTGTCTCTGCCTTGTGTTCCGGGAGCTGGGGGAATTGGGAAAAGGAGAGAGAGCTGCTGTGGAACTGTTTAAAACCAGCAGATACCCATTTTCCCCTCTCGTTGCTCACACTACTCCCAGCTAAGTCTTCCTGCTAATCCTCACGTGATTAAGAATGTTGGATGGTGACACAAAGAACTCTACAAAGTAATGCTTAAGGATATCCCGCTGTGTGCATTTGATGCCACATCTGGGATGAGATTATAAATAAATAAATGAAAAGGAAAAAGAACAAAAGAAAATACAACCCTGAAATCCCATGAACTGTAACTTTTTAAAGCCTTTGAATATACAGTGCTTGAGGAAAATGGAAGAAGCTAAGATATTTTGTACAAATATATTAGAAAAGAATACAGAGTGCATTTGGAGTACAAAGACTCCCAGAGTTTTATTGGCTGTGGTTGTTGTCAATGTTAACAAAACACACAGTCAGCACGGCCCCAGTCTGTCACTGTGACATGTTGAGCATTTGCAGATGTAAATCCCCATCATATGTCAGAAATATCACATTTTGCAGCCAAATAAAAACACAGAAACTTGGGATTCACAGAACTTTCTGCCATGTACCGTGACTCTGGCCGTAGCTTCTGTTCAGCCTTGCAGCTGCCCAGTGGATAAAGGGAGTTTTAAAAACCATATGTGCTGTGAAAATGGGGCTGTTTATGTAATGATAGTTTATTTAATGGGAGCTTTGCAAAGAATTGACTGTGCTGTGCAGTGTCCAAGAGGGTGAGACACAAAGGAAGTGGCAGGCACAGCCATCATAACCTGAAATCACATTATCAGATTTTTGTGGAAGCGGATTCAGTTTTTCAGAGGTCAGAGTTTCACTGCTGCCAAAAGAACCCGTTCTGTACGTACCACGAGTGGCAGAGTGATGAGAATTGGTGGTTGCCCAGCATTTACTGTTCCTCAGTACCAGTGAGGCAGCTGGGTTCATCACTCAGCTGCAGGGGTGCCTTGCGTGGGTGGCACTGGGCCCTGGTGCCTTCTCCCCTCGGGAGGCACCATTTGTGGTGGCAGCAGGTGTTAGTGTCACCCTGAGCCGGGAGTGCCGGCACAGCCAGCGCGTCCCGCGCGCCTCCCTCCTCCTCTGCAGGCCGGGGCAGCTGCCAGGGGGCTGCCAGGCCCCCCAGTGCTGGGAGCCCCCGTGTTCCGGCCCAGCTTTGGGCTCTGAGGCGGGGCAGCCACTGGAGGGGCGTCGATTTTGGCCGTGGATGCACATTTCCTTCGTGATTCCGTGGAGTTTCTGCTCCGAGCAGCAGTGCTTGTGTGAGGGGGTGCCTGTGCTCCCGGCCCGTCCTTTCAGCTGGAACAGCAACCCCCCTTCTCTCTCCGAGTTAGTAAATATCGGAACTTTTCATCCACATTCATGCAATAAAAACCAGCCACCACTACAGAATCAAAATGCAAAGGGGCTTTTTTGGCTGTTGTGTGGGATAGAGTTGGGAAAAGATAAGAGCCTGTAGTGCCTCTTGGATTCCTCTCTGATTTAGCCTTGTAGGAAACGTAATGCTTGGCTTGGTGTTGTTCTGGTTTAAAACTAAACCACCGGAGTCTCTGATTTACATAGCTGAAATTATTTTGCTATTATTCTGTTTACATTAGTGTTGCCTTGTGTATTTGTTAGGCAAACGAATTCCTTGTTAAATGGCTGGGAAGAGGATTTCGAAACGCTGTGATTAGTTCCTTTCTTTTGGAAGAAATAGTTAACAAATAGGAAAAGGCTGGTGGAGAGCCGAGTTTCTGGCAAGCCCCGCCGGTACAGAGTGTACTGAGCTGGAAATGTTGCCGAGTTAGCACAAACTGTCTGATATAAAAAGCACGTTTTTGTTATAAACACTGCCTGCTCAACAGAGTTGTTGGTCTTACAGAACAGCTTTAAACAGGGACTGTTGCTTTTGAGTAATATTAAATATTTGTCTTCTGGTGAATGTTTTCTTAGGAAAAATCACTGTAGATAGCAAACAAACCAATTCTTTTATTATCCAGTATAAGTGCATTTGAACTTCCTTGTTTTTATCTCGACTGTTTCACTTGAATTTATATGTTTTTGGAGAGGTTATTTTTCACTTGAAGAAGTTTTGGGTTATTTTTCTTCAAAAAAAAAAGTATTTGTACAGGTGTCTTCAGATTTCAAAACAGGCTTTGTTCTTTCTGAGCTTTGTCTTGTTGTTTTTCTGGCTTTGTACTGACACTTTGTGGCTGTTTCTGTGGTGTTTCAAGTGACAGGAGTCACAACAGTAATGGAAAATAGCAACTAAAATAAACATTTTCAGGAAGTATAAAGCAGGGTGAGTGTGGAAACCTTCCCGAGCTCAAACCTGGTACAAATGTTCTCTACAGCTCTGCCCTGGGAGTAGATTTATAGCATAGAGATATGAGGCTTTTAGATTTATTTTCTGTGGCTTTTTTTCAGTATTAAATGCTGCGAACAAGATGTCTCTAGATGCTGTATTTTGTGAACAGTCTGGTGGATATTGACTGATAATCAGCATCAAATTTTCTCTTTATTGTACAGGGTGATCAGAGTATTCTCAATTCTAGGCTGTGTCACCATTCCTTACTTGATCCTGCAGCTGATAAACCCCTTTTTTCCAGTTGTCTCTGTGTGCACAGTTGAGGAGGTGATGCCATCTTTATTTTTTTCTTTCTGTGTGGTAGTGCACACTAAGAACAGGATGGGAAAAAAATAATTTTGGAGCCAAGTTCCATTTCCTTAGTTATGAGAACTGCTTTAGAGGCAGGGATGATAATGTCTGAGCTCTCTGTGTGAAGATTTGTGGCTGTGTTGGAAGAGGAGCACAGCATGTTAATTTGACTTATTTATCTCTTTAAAACCCCTTCCCAACATCCCATCCATCCCTGCCCTGTGGCAGTGGGAAGCCCTTCCCTGTGCCCTGTCCCTCCAGGCCCTTGTTTGATTTAGGTCAGCTCCGAGTGTCCACTTGGAAGAAGCTTTTTGGAGGGTAAAAAGTGTAGGGGGGCAGCTTTGGGTTTAGATCATAACTGAGCACCGTGTTTATCCTCTCCTTAACAACAAGGCAAATCTAATTACTTAATGCTTAACCAATGAATCAAAGCAAACCTTAATCCAGCCTTTTCTTCTGTGCAAATTAAGTGGGCATGTCATTATTTAAATATCCAACAAGATCCTGGAAAATTTGATTAAACCTGCTAAGAAAACCTCGTGAAATGCAGGAGAGGTGAGGGAAGAATTACACTGCAATTGACCATAAATAATTATTTTTATCAAATGGCGGTGCTCAGTAATGGTGTGTGTGATTGTATTTCTTTTCTTCTTTGCTTGTTTTGTTGGGGTTTGTGTTTTTTCTTCTGGAAGTGTCAGTCTCCTGCTGTCTGTTCTGGGAATTCTGTTCTGGGGAGATGCTGCGCAGTCAGATACTGTTTGAGTAAGGAAAAAAGGAACTTGTTTTTTGCTGATAATCCACCCAGACATCAAGGGAAGTACATATCAAAAGGAAACTTATTAGAGGCCAAGCAATTTTGTTTGGAAATGCAAGATTTGGAAATTAAAGGCCAGTCTGAAAGGAGGTTGGAAAATTGTTGTTCTCCCTGTAAAACATGGCCCTGGTGACTTTGAAGGCTGCATTTTGAGAGGCCTGGCTGTTTGTCCTTGCACACTCGCCCTGCGCGGGTTCCTGTGCCTTGCCACTGGGTAAATGATTAGCAGTGGGAAAATGTTACACAAGAAATACTCTGGAATGTTAATTGTAAATCTAATTATTTCCTTCTAAAATGAACCTGAAGCAAATTTCTGGTAACTGTTATTAGGAGGAGAGAGAGGTGGGAGTATAAAGTAGCTGAAACTCGGGGTAGTTGAAAGGGGATCTGGTGATTTGGGCAGAAAGGAGGCTTTCCACTGGCATTTCTAACACATTTTGGAGGATAATTGAAATGGGATTTTGTTTCAGAATACTCCATAGCTTTATTTTAAATGTGTTTCATGGAGTCACACAATCGTTTAGGTTGGAAAAGACTTTTAAGGTCAGGATATTTTGCAGCTTGTAACAGAGTGGCTCGTGGGATCGGGTTGTGAAGCTGATGCATTTCTCCTCACATATAGTTTTCATTAAAACGTTTGAACTTTGGATCAAAAAATCTCTTTGGAAAACGGAAGGAAATGCAGTTTTGGCTTCCTGAGCTTGGTGAGGGGATGTGTGGGCAGCAGCAGCTCTCGTGCCAGTCCCTGCTCGTTCCGTGTGTGAGTACAGGTGGGTCGGAGCTCGCCTCCCCGGCACCCCGTTACAAACCCTGCCCACAGCCAGCTCACAGGCCCGGCAGCAAACCCCCTGCTCCCACAACAGCTCACCCTTGGCTTGAAGGTTTCAGCTCCTCTCTTTTGTAATTTAATTTTTGAATTTAAGTATCTTCAAATTCAATGGCCAATGTAATAAAACTTCAGCACGAACCGTGCGTGAGTGCAAGAAAGGACTCCCAAAAAAACTTTGGGAAACTCTAAAGTTAGTGACAGAACTGAAAAATAAAAAGTTCAAGCCATGTTTTTACTACAAATTGTTTTGCTCTAATAATTCACAATCGTTTTTTTGCTCTAATAATTTGCTCTAATGCTCTCTGTCTCTTGTTTTGCTACTAATAATTTAGAGTCTCATTTGATGTTTTCTAAAATAGAGGAGAAATTACGCAAGTAAGGGCTTTGCAAGACACAAGTTCTGCCAAAGCATAAACAGCTGTGTATTTGTATCCCTGTGAGTCTGCAAAACCAGGAAGTCAGGATTATCTTTCCTGTTTAAAGTGGGACATAAAACTTAGCCTGAATTCTTAGTGAGTGTCTGGAGCTCTGTGTGTGTTGAAGGTGGATGCAAGAAGTGCTGATGATCATGGAGAGGAATAAAGATGTTCTAAACTGGGTTAGAAATGACTCCTTCCCACCCCCTTTCAGCATTTGATATAAAAAAAGAATCTGGTAGAAGATCTCTTTGCTCATTCTGCCCCAGCAAAGCACAAGAAGAGAAGCTGTTTTTTAACTAGATGACATATTTAGTAGTTGCCTTGCCAAAAAAACTTTTTCCTTTCAAACTGGAAATAGGTTTTGTTCTGAAATAATGATCTTTTTATCTGCGTTGCTTTTTTTTCTCTGAAGCTGGTCCCTTCTTCGTAGAAGTTTATTTTTGTAAGGCTTTTCCAGATTTAGGAACTGCATTTGATGACTCATAG
Source organism: Machaerirhynchus nigripectus (assembly GCA_013397975.1). Classification (NCBI taxonomy): domain Eukaryota; kingdom Metazoa; phylum Chordata; class Aves; order Passeriformes; family Dicruridae; genus Machaerirhynchus; species Machaerirhynchus nigripectus. Next base: position 6,631 of record VZRQ01009260.1, on the reverse strand, counting down.
GATTTTTTTCCCTTTGCTTTCTGCCAGGTAGGAGCAGCTGTGTACTTGGTAATTAGCTTACTCTGCCTTTGCTTAACCACTGCGCTCTCACTGTGTTCTGGCTGAGGGGGGAAAACGCTGCATTTTTCTCCTGTTTGTTTTCTGTGTTCAGTCTACAAAAGCCAGTTTTACCAAGCCCTTGAAACAGCCAGAATATTTAAATAGAGCATCGAAGTACAAGGAGGGCTGTAGGACTGCTGTAGAACTGCTGTAAATAATCCTTTTTCCCCCCTCTGTGTTCACGTTCTCTGAACACGGTAATTCTGGACAGTATTGTAAGAGCACAGAGGCAACAAAAAGCAGATGGTTACTATAGTTTCCGTGAATGAAGCCAGTTTTACTTGGCTGAAGGTATTTTCTAATTTCTGTCCTCTTACCTGACATTCATGAAAGGCCTTTCTGAAGGCATTGAAGTCCTGGCTGTTTTCATATAACATTTGATCTCTTTTACCTATAAAAGCACAGGGACCATCTCTGATGTTTTTAAGTACCTCCTTATGCCCAGGGTTTTATTGCCATTGTGGTTGACTCAGGTCTGGGGAGGAGCACAAGCACTTTCCTGATGCTTTGTCCAGAGCAGCTGTGGCTGCCCCTGGATCCCTGGCAGTGCCCAAGGCCAGGCTGGGTGGGGCTGGGAGCACCCTGGGACAGTGGAAGGTGTCCCTGCCCAGGGCAGGGGGGGCACTGGATGGGCTTTAAGGTCCCCCTAACCCTACCCAGCCTGTGATTCTGTAATTCAGTGACAAACACCACCTGTAGCTGTGGGCGTTGGACTCACTTGAGCTTCAGGAAACAAAGCAGCAGCCGCAGCTTCCTCGTGCCCAGCTGGGGCTGTGCTCTGGGAAATTAATTGGAATTGGGGAGGAAGTGATTAGGTGACATTTCCAGGAAGCTGCAGTGTGTCTGTGGTCATCTAGGGGATGATGGTGAGGATGAACCTGTGTTATGATCAAACAGACACTTGAAGATGTGGAAGGGGTTCAGTTTGCTGTTATTTCATTAAATGAGCGTCTGTCAAAGCCTTGTGATTTTAAAGCTGATTTTACAGTGCTTAAATCTGAATTTTCTTTGCAAATTGCATAAAGCAAACCTGTCTCCTTGTCCATATGTGGCTTCTTCTGTTGTGAGATCTTAATGCCTTTTGTGTAAAACTTGTTGTGTCCTGCCCTAATACCTTGTCAGGTCTGTGACAGCCGGTTTGGCAGCTGTGAATAGCTGTGATCCCAGATGGAATTCCTGTCACTGGAGGGGTTCAGGAGGAAGATTACTCAGCAACAGCCTCCCCTCCACCGGGACGAAGGACCTGCACAAACTTCTGCCACACAGAAATTGCAAGAGATGGCCTTTGCAGTATCTGCAACATTTTCTTTTGCTCAGTGTTTAATATTGAAGCCTGAAAAGGGTGGAAGAGTTTTTGCAGAGCGTAAGGGCTGCCAGCAGCATCCCCAGGTGGGTCTGTGCATTCTGCCATTGCCAGGTGCACGTGGACGTGCTTTGTTCCCATTCCTGGTGGTGTGGAGCAGAGTTTGACAGGAATGATCTATTTTAGTGTGTGCACAGAAGTGCAGGTACCAGTCAGTGCTCAGGGAGAGGGCTGAAAATTGCAGCTTAAATCTTTGATTTACATTCCATGGAAGTTTCATGAAACTTGCATGGCTTTCTGAGAGCAAAATTGCAAGACGTTGGAAAAATGAAGTCCAAGACAAGTTTTGTGGTCTGGGTTGGTTAAATCCTTCTTTCCACACCCCCGTGCCTTGTTCTGAACCTCCCGTCAGTAGTTTGGCACCAGGGGAGACAAAGGTGACATTTTACAAGGTCTCTGACTCTCAGGAGATGTGGCCAGTGGAGCTTTGGGGTTTGCTGTGTTTGTTGTCTTTTTCCTCTTCCCAGCCCTTATCTCCCGGCTGCCTGATGGCAGGAATTTACTGCAGAGCTCTGACCCCTGCCCTGCTGGCCCAGGCACAACCTGGAGTAGCACTTTAAACCCTGAGTAGCTCTGTAGTAGTTGGCAGACTCTTGTGGAAGAGGATTTTTGTGCAGAAGTCATTCCCAAAAATATTTTTCAACTTTTAAGAAAGCATTCCTTACAAATCCAGGTGTTTTAATCAGATTGGTGTTTACTGTGGCATCACTGCAGTGCTTCCTGTCCGGAATTGCTGAGGTTTTTAGCTCATGGCTTGAGTTCTTAAGTTTGGGGAAGCAAAAACCCTTTGGCTGATATTTTTTAGTTACTTTGGTAGCAGAAGAGTGTTTGTATCCACACAAATATATATACTTCATATATATAGGAAAAGCAGCATTTGGTTGGAGTACTAAGCATCTGTTGTGCTTCAAATTCAATTAGCAACTCAACATCTTCGAAAAAATACCCAGGACTGTTCACAGTTAATGAGTATTTAATTTTATTAAGGTGCACACTTGGGGGGTGTGTGGGCATGTGAATCCAGAACAGACTTGGATTTTGCTAATTGTACACTACTCATACTGTATTAAAACCCAGAGATTTTAGGGTTGCTCTATACTGTGCATCGTGACTTTGGCATTTCTGAGGTGTTCGTTTTGGCAGTAGTGTTGTTTTTTGATCATTTTTTCAGTATTTGAATTGGCACATAGAACTGAGAGGAGTAAACAATCCCAACTATTTTAAACTACAGTTATGATTTGTTTTGTAAGATTGGATGGAAATCAGCTTAAACCTCCTTTGTGCCAACACTGGAATAGCAAGTAAGAAAAGAATTACCATTTAAAAAACAGTGACTGTGAAGAATCTGCAAGTGAATTGTTTTGATTAATTGGTACCACCTTGAGCTGATGGGACTTTATATTAAAATTTATTCCTTACTTTAGGGAACAGATTTTTCCTTGATAGGTGTTATTGTGACTGTAATAGTGCTTTTGCTTTAGAAAATTGTCAGTTTTGTTGTCTTTCATGCTCTCTGTAAAATGCCAGCATAATTTGGCATTAATCCACCTGGATTCTTTCATATTTTCTTGCTCTGTAAGAAAAGACAGAGCAACTGGAATGGTGATAAACACAGGAGAGGTGGTGTGAGCTGGGAGCAGGGAGCCGGAGCGGGACAGGCAGAGCCCGTGGGGTTGATGCCTCCTCGGGGCGTTCACTGGTGATAAAAAGTTTGGAGCAGTGGCTGATGCCCTTCAGAGGGACCTGGGCAGGTGGGAGAGATGGGCAGAGAGGAACCTTTGGAAATGCCACAAAGGCAGAAGCACATCCTGCACCGGGGAGGAACAACCCCAGGCAGCGGCACAGGCGGGGGCGGCGCGTGGAGAAGGGCTGGGGCTGCGGCCGGAGTGCAACTGAGGCCGTGGGGTGGAACCCAGAAACCAGGTGTCCTGTCTGAGATGGAAGGCTTTGGAAAGCTGCAAAGACAGCCAGAGCAGTTGCAGCTAAAAAAGCCAACAGAGAACAGTTCTTTTGGTATAGAGAATGGGTGTTAAAGTCAAAGGCAGGGTAGGAAATAATGCGAATTAGGGAAAGATACGACCCTGGTGCTTTGTAGGTATAAACCTACACAGAGTTTGGTTGTTGTCTTGAGTTTTCCACCCAGATCTTCCCCTATCTCAAAATTTGGCTTTAAGAAATGCTGTTTATACCTCTGGCTAGAAGCCAGGTGGACACTCGTGTGAGAAACTGGTGCCAGGACAGGAAAATCCTGCCAAGGGTTGCTATTTCCAGTTAAAAGGTTGGTTAGACTCAAACACTGAGGAGGCTTTACACAGTCTGTGGGGAGGGAAACGAATGATTCGAGTTTCCAGTTAAGATTAATTCTAGTGTTTCCAGTTAAGAAAGTTAGTAACTATTCCTGGCCTTGTCCCTTTATCTTTGGGGAGCAGCTGTTCAAATCCGACCAGGCCAAACTTGAGCAGCTTATCTAAACCAGGTGGCATGAAAGGAACTTCGGTGTGCAGAAGAAAATCAGTTTTGTCTCCAGGCAAACAGATTGGAGCAGGGTGTCTGTGTGGCTCTGTGCTCCCTCAGACCCCGAGAGCAGCCGGGTGCTGATGACTGTCAGAGAGAGCAGGGGCTGGCTCAGGCAGCCTGTTGTAACCACAGTGCAGCATTTGGCCCAGATGAGAACCTGAGATGGGGCTTTGGAATCACAGACCGCGGTCGTTCTGTCTCGCACGGCAATCCTGAGATACTCGGAATTTGTGCTTTTACTGCTGAGCCTGATTGCCAGCGGGCTGGGGCCGGGTGGAGCAGGGAGTGCTGAGGGGACCATGGCTCCAAGGCTGTTTGGGAATTCCTGCTCAACCCTGCCAGCCTGGCCTGGAGCTGCACACCCCAATCCTCACATGCTGAAATGAATCAAAGTTGTTTAGTCTGCTTGAGCAACCAGCATTCCTGGGGTCAAATAAAAATTCTCTGTGAGGCAGATGGAGCAGTTCAGCCCTAATTGCCCAGCTTGCTTCAGGTTTCCACAGCGCAATTCTTTGTGCAACATCAGCTTTTGAAAAGTGAAAAAGAGAAAAAGAAATTAATAGATAATAACTAGATTCATAAAAAGTCAAGACACAGAAATAACACAGTTTTATTCCGGATACCCAGAAGGCAAAAGTTTATTAAGGATCTGCTGGAGCTTCAGCTGTTTTCCTACTTAGTCCTGCAGAGGATGTCTTCAAACCCTAAATACATTAATCTCCTAAAGGGTGACACAGGGTTTTTCTTGTTGTTAAGATCTGGAAGACTTTTGAGGTTTATAAATATAAGGGGGAGTAATTGCAAGGCTCTGTACTGTATTTGTATTGGTGTTTTAATAAGTAATAAAATTACAGATGGTCCGTGATAGGAAAATAACTTGCTGCAGGAAAAATTCCTCAGGATAGCTGGATATTCCCAATACCTACCGCTGTAATTTAGTAAGGAAAAATGGACAACAAGCCATGTCTGATTAACAACATGCTAATGTTGTGCTCTCTTCCCAAGTGTGCTCTCAAAAGATCTGTGACTGACAAAGATGAAAGAATTTTAGGAGCTATTCTGGTTATTTCGGGGAAAGTTTAAAATGGAGAAGGGATTGGGGTGATGAGGAGGCTGTCATTACCTATCATTTTCAGTGCTGCCTTGTGTACCAAAAATGATACATGTGTCCTGTTGGTGTTTAGGTTTGCTGAGTCCCTCAGCTCTGAGCTGGGTTCCCATCCTGGTGGAACTGTCCCGCATGTTGCTTGCAGGATGCACTGGAACAAAGGCAGCCTCTGCCCCGTCAATGAGGACAGTGCTGCAAGGATGGGCAAAAAGAGGGACTTGGCTTAGGGAGAGTGGGGCAGGAGAGGCCTTCAGGCCTGGCAAAGATACTCAGAGGTTTTTTTGGTTTCCGTACAACAAGAGGCTTCCCCTTCCCTCAGAGTTAGGGAGTGATGCTCTTTGCTGTGTCCTCCTTTCTTTCCTGCCTTCCTTTGCCAGCTCTTTTTCCCTTCCAGTGTCTCCCCTTACCCAGGGCAGCTCCCAGCCAGAGACCCTCCCATTATTTTTTTTCCCAAACCAGGAGCTAAAACAGCCCAGGATGAAGTTATGGAGACTGGCAGTGAAATGTCACTGTAAGCTCTTGCTCCACTTGGGTTTCGGCCCCTGCAGAGCTTTGCCTTGAAGGGCAGGAAGGTGTTTTCCTTGCTGCAAGCTGGAATTCCAGCCCACTGCAGTGTGTGCCATGGATGCCAGAGGGCAATTCCCGAGGCTCCCAGGGTGCTGGTCCTGCTGTGCCTCCCAAGGGAGCTGTTCAGGGGCAGGTGCCGAGGTCCAGCAGCTGGGTGCGCTCCCAGAGCAGACGGCAAAGGCTGCTTTGCTGCACATTGTCCAGCTGGAAGCAGAGGGAAGAAGGAAAGGGAAGGCAGTCCCTGACAGAATCCCGGAATGCTTGTGGCTGGAAGGGACCCTGCCCATGGGTTAGGATGCCGCGAGGGAGAGACGCCTGTGCCCCAGCGGAGGTGCAAGTGAGAATATATGAGGACAAGAAACGGCTTTTATTGCACATGGATTTTATTGAACGAGAAATGGCAGGGGGAGAGATCTCAGAGAGAGATCTCAGCAGATGATCAGTTGGAAGTCGATGCTTTTTGAGTTCCTTCCCTGCCTTCTGGGGTTCTAGAGGATGTGTGGATGTGTATTTCAATTTGATTTTCTTCTTCTTCCTATTTCCTATTTCTTCTTCTTCATCTAAGTCATCTTCTTCTTCTTCTTCATCTTCTTCCTCTTCTTCTTCTTCTTCTTCCTACTCTTATTCTTCTTATTCCTATTTTTTCTTCTTATATACTACTACTACTATTTCTTCTTCTTCCTACTCTTATTCTTCCTATTTCTGTTTTAACTTTTCTTCTTATCTACTACTACTACTACTATTTCTTCTTCTTCCTACTCTTACTCTTCTTATTCCTATTTTAACTTTTCTTCTTATTCACTACTGCTAATTCTTCTTCTTTATCATATTCTTCTTATTCTTGTTCTAATTAAGCTTATTCACTTGTTATGCTTAGGGTTATTCTTTTCCATATTCCTATTGTTTACTACTATTTCTTAAACTCAGCTACCGTTTGTTGAGTCCAAGTCCTGCAGTCCCGTCTGTGGAGCAACACC
>VZRQ01009259.1:191951-208446 GCA_013397975.1 Machaerirhynchus nigripectus | reverse complement strand
GTCCGAGATGACGGGCGGGCGGGACAGTCCCATCCCCATCACCCCCATCCCCAGTTGATTCCTTCCAGGGAGAGGCCTGTGGGAGGGTTATTCCCTAAACGTGGGAACACCTGGAAGCTGGGTTTTGTTCTGTGACACATAAAAAAAGTCGATACACATCTTAGATTTTTTTTTTTTTTCTTTTCAGAACCTCTCTATGAAGTTGCTTTGTGAGTACAATTTTCTACTTGGGACATTAAGACTGAGGGCACTGTACTGATGTCTGCTCCTAAAAAGCCTCCTTGCTCAGCGAAAAGCAAAGATTTATTTGTCTTGCAGAGGGAGGATCTGGACCTTGGCAGTTTAGGTAGCAACATGAGGACTCAACACATGGTCACAGGAGATAGCCAGACTGTTCTTTAATGTGGTAGAAAAACAGAAAGATATTCTGAGTCCTTTGCTGTGCCAGGCACATGCCATGGGAAACCTGTTCTCTGTGGGGAAATTCTCACCATTATTTAACAAAGCAAAGGACAGAAATTCTCAGCTCTACCTTTAAGTTCCCTCTACACATGCCTTTCTCTGTAAGAAACGTATAGTGCTTGCCCAAGTATTACTTTGCACAGTTCCTATTAGCATATGATTATACAAACAAATCTTCTGCCCTGTCCTCATCTCAGTCTTCAACACCTTCATACTGCTTTTCAACTCAGAGACACATCATAGTCATCTGTAGCCATTTTCCCCAATTATTCCTGGTATTTACTTTCCAAAGACTAGACTGTCTGCTTGTAACTTTAGAGTAAAACATGATAATGCCATGAGAGTTTATAGTACCAGTATTAACTCTTCAGCGCTTCTTATTATGTGTGTAATTCTTTTAACGTCACTTTCTAGTGTTTTTTTCAGAGCCCCCCAGGTCCTCACTAGAATAACAGGAATTTTGCTGTATCACAGATTATGTGGTAGATCTTGTCTCTGACAGGGTGTAAATGAAGTGCCATCTGCTTTGGTCGTCCCTCTCACTCATGTCTCTCTTGTCCCAGCCGCAGCACTGCAGGTGACACCCTGCTGCACACTGAGGAGGAAGTCCCTGCTAAGTGCCTACATGAGGAAACGTGCTCTAACACTGAAAAGACCACCGTGAAAGACAGGAACGGTCCTGAGTATGAGAACCTTGTGACTGCAATGGAATCACAATAAGAAATAGAAGGGATTTAGTAGAATACTGACTTTTCCACATGAGCAGCTATGCAGGGCTGCAGGTACTGAATAATGAACTTAACAGAAGGAAACTTTTCCTCCTGTTGTCCCTCTGCTCTGCTCTCACTGCTTGCTTTAACCCAGAGGAGCTGCATAAACTTTTGGTCTTTGGCAGACCAGGCCCTGCCTGTGGGAGCAGAAACCCCCAGCCAACTGCTTGTCTTCACACTTCCATAGAGCAAGTCCTTTCTGAGGAACCTGAAGGACCGAGGTCAGGAAGAGAGGATCTGAAGGAGTGGGAACATGAAATTCTTGAGCCTGTAAAAAAATCCAGGATTTACAGGCTGGGTGCAATGCTGGCAGTCAGTAATACTGGCAAGGGGTAGTCTCCGATGTGTGTTCCTGTTAAGACATCCCAGGCTGCAAGGAACCAGGACTGTGCTGGAAATGGAGATCCTCTGGCTTTTGCAGCTCAGCAAATAGTGGTTGTACCTCCTACCTGTCCTTGAGTCTTTCTTTTTTTGTTACAGCATGGTAAAGGTACCACAAAGGGGAGGTTAATGCCCCAGGAATACTGGTTTTGCTATCAGACTGTAGCTCAGTGCTCAGGAGAGAGAGGGAATGAGTCTCTGAACTGTCACACACTGGTTTTCCCCTGGAAAACCCGAACTGATGTTGAAGGAAATGCTGGCATTTAATTTTTACAGTATGGAGGCCAGAGGCACAATAAAATAGAGAGAATTTGAGGCATTTGGATAATGATTAAGGGACCTCTGTTGAGGCTGAATGCAACAGACTGACACCAATTTACTCTGTGGGACGTAAGTCAATCTGTATGATTACCTATCATGCAACATGGATGCTGTTCCTGCCTTCATTCCCTGAAGTATGCTGTCACTCAGCAGCCTGATTTGCCTCGTCATTGTTAATCCTTTGCATCTTGCCTGTACTGGGGTGCTGTTGTCAGCTCTGTCCTCCCTATCTGTCCTTCCAGCCAGCATCCCTTTGTCCTCCAGGCTTGGCAGGGAGGACGAATGCCTCCTGGCTTTAGCAAACCAAATTTGTAAGAAGAGTTACTGGCTTTTATCAAATCAGTGGGTGCAGCAAGGAAAGCATGGGGAAGCAGCTGAACTCAAGTCACACACACCCTCCTGTTTGGCTCTGACTTCACCTGCAAGGCTTGTCTCTGCTGCCGTGGATCGTCCCTTCTCAGGTCAGCAGCCTAACAGCAGGGTCACATTGCTGTTTGTGGCCTGAGCACTGCAACCAGGCTCATTCATTCTGAGCTCTATGAGCACTATGTAGAGCCACACTTTTACCTTTACTGCTCTGAATTGCAGTGATGCTTCTTCTGCAGGACATGAGGTGGGCAAGATCAGAGAAAAAAATCTCCTGCCTATATTGTGAGGGCTTCACAAACACAGTGACAGCCATGCAGGGAGGGCTGTGCTGGGTGTCAGGCTGTGCTCCAGGGAGGCAGACAGGGTCCAGTCTGTCCCTGTGGGACCCATGGCAGCCAGCCCTGAAGACCCCATGCTGCAGAAGCTGCTGGCATCAGCAGTTCCGGGGTGGTGCAGAACAAAGGAGTTGAGGGGAATGCGGAGCTGCAGCCACACTCACGCAGGGCAGTAGCATATGGTGCAAGGTCAATACTGTGTGGGAAAGGAAATGAAATTTTGCAGCTTCCCCATCCTTACCTCAGCAGATCTAGGCCCAAAACATGTGACATGGCACTCTCCTTTCCCCTCCAAATGTCATCCTCATTAATATTCAATTACCTTGGTGTTTTGTGCAAGTTCTCCTGCTGTTACAAGCTCTGAGCTCCAGGTTCACTCATTGACTATGTAACACCATGATTTTTCAATCTTGTGATTTCTCCCAGCACTGATCTGCTCTGAGGAGGTCTGGACACCTTCCTCAGAAGACATGAAACCTGGGAGATGCTACAGAGGAAGAAGGCAACAGGAGTTAAGAAAGGGGGAGCAGATGTTCCTGATGGACCAGCCCCCATGTACTCCATGTTGTCAGTGCCTCTAGTTAGGGCAGCAAAAGGACTTTGGTCACAAGTAGCTGAACAGTGGAAACATAAGAAGCCTGTCTCCAGTGAGGTGCTTTTCCCTGTGCAGCGTGTGATTATTTCTTTATTTTACTTTTGGCATGTTTTCCATGTTTGTAATAAAACCTGTTGGCAACAATATTTTTCTTCTGAAAGTCACAGAATGTTTTGCTGTGTTGTATCACCAGCAAACCAGAAAACTTCTCCTTTCTTTGCACTAGTCACTCAGCCAGTGCTCATCTGCTGAGCCCCAGCTCTGCTCCAGAACGGAAGGAAAAACTCAGCTTCTACCCTGAAAGGACACTGTCTCCCAAAAACACAGTATCTCAAGTGGCCAGTTCAGTGTCATGAGACTCTCAGTTCCCCTTGCAGTGTCTGTCCCACGGAGGGGACTTATTAACCTGCTGGGTTAGTACCATACTTCACGGAGCAGGGAGGTGGGAGATGAAGTCCCAGAGAAATTTGTCCCATTGTAATTTGGTGCTTGTTCTTGTAAGAGAGGAAGGGGTTTACTTTCTTCCCCTTCACCCCAGTCATCTGGAGGGAACTGGGGGCTGAAGGGGAGAGTTACCTAAAAAGCAGAGAGCAAACTACTGAAACCAAAAACTGGAAATGCATGAGAAAACAAGAGTGAAGGGCATAAACGAACACTTGGCCAGCTGTGGTGCAGCGGAGGTTGGGTCTGTTGAAACCTCAAGGTTTGAGTGACAGCAGGGCTTGGGGCTCACATGGCTGTCTGCTTCCTGGGGGATCTACTGGGGACAAAGCAAAGCCTGAAATCATAGACCTTGCTCTCTTTTGAAGCTAACTTCAGTGATAAAGATCAGGGTGATGTCTGTGAGTCATGAGGAGGTGCTTGAGAGAGACCATGGGAGTGTGAGTCATAAGGAGTAGGACCATTTCTGGACCACTTCTGGGCCATGTTTGTCCAGAAGTGAACAAGCTATTCACAGGAAAAAGCAGAACACAGTTTTCTTATGCAATGATATACATTCATGGGTCCCAGCTTTGTACAAACTCAAACTTCTTCAAAATATTTACTAAGAAACAGTTGCAAGAAAAAGCCCAAAAGCTTAGTATTCAAGTTTATTAATACTCTCAAATATTGCAAAATTTGTTGGTGTTACTGTCCTAAAACTAGTCAGTAGGGTCTTGGGATTTTTTTATTTCTGAGTTTTCCATGTCCAATGCTTTCAGAGAGTTTGATTTGTCAAACTGGGCTGGATGCTGCCCCTGTCATTCCCCCACCCTGACATATCTGAAATGCTACAAGTCAGTTACTGAAAACACTTAGCAATCATTACATCTTCAAGTGGGATGATTTAGAGAGAATTACTTTAATTAAATAGTATAATAGACAACCTTGCTGCAAGTGCTGATTAGGAATAAGCATCCAAAGACAAGAAGTCTTCTCCAACTGCAAGGCTCCCAGGAGGGGCAGTGGACTCCATCGCCTAAGTTAAAACAGATTGAGCAAACATGCATTTTCCACAGGCTAATGGGCCAGGGGGAAGTTAATCAGCAGCCTCATTAGTTGGTACTTCATATAAAAAAGATTCCTATGTGTGCTAAGGAAAGAGTCTTAATATGGATAATGCTGCCTTTACCCATGATGTTGGGATTATAGCTGCCAGGATCCTAGTTAACTGAGCATAATTAAGAGCTGGCTAGTTAATGCTGTGTAAGAGAACAGCATTGTACTTGGATGCAAAGAACAAGGACCCAGGGCACAATTCCCTGTCTTCACAGTGCAGAGGAGTTGCACCAGCACCATTTCTGCTCAGATTTACTTTTGGGAGGGATACCCTGACAGACACTTCCAAAACTGGCGTGGAAGGGAAACCTGGCAGCACAGGATCAGTCAGGTGTTCTGGAACAATGGGATGGGCTGTTCAATACCTCGGTGGGTTTCTGGAGCCCGGAGAGGAAGACTCCTGCCAGAGCAGGAGGAAAGGGCTGGACCCTCGGCGTGGCGTTGCTCAGCAGTGCCTCACTTGGGGTATTTGACAAACTGACACTCTGCACACTGAGTGTCGGACTCAGCTTGTCAAATACACGCAGTGCCACACTGCAGCTCCTGGTGGTCACAGTGTCCTTGCTGGATGCCAACCTGGGCGCACAGAGAGGGAAAAGAAGCACAGCAGCTGTTGTTAATTGCAGAGGCTTTTTCCAGTTAACAAAAAGCATAATTAAGCCTCCCATATTTCCCCCTCATACACTCTTTTTTGGGTGAGAGGGAACCACACCAGCAGACACTGCCTTCTGCTGAGGAAAATATCAACTATATTGATTCAAAAGTCAGAAAAAGAAGTACAGCTCTGCCCCTGGGCATGCATGTAGGGGTTCATTATTGACTCTGTTGGAGGCTCCTCCATTTGGCAGAATACTGTAACGATTATGATGCTGAAAGAAAACCAAGCTCCACATAGGGAAACAATGAACTTCTTCAGAAGTGAAGTGAAACTTTCTCTTCTGTTGACAAACTAACCCCCTTCTGCTTCATTTCTAGCAGACAGAAAAAGCCTTTCCTGCAATAAGTGGAGCTTTCAACCTCCACATGCTGGCATAATCCGGCCTTTAAGGGTGAACATCATATTCCCATACACACACACTTCTTGCACAAAGACAAAAGATACTGTTACTCCTTTGTTCTTTTAACGGGATTGTGCAGGAAATGTAGAAATGCACCTACAGAAAACTAAATAACAAAACATACACAAGAGAAGATGTTGCACAGTATTACTCTGTTCTGTGTCCTTCTCAGATGCTGACTGTTTAGCAATTCAGTCTAAAAAGAGATTTGAAATTCCAGTACTGTGCAACTCTCCCAGAAAAATCCATACTGGCTCCTAATTCACATACCCATTCTGCACAACACTATTTATGTCATTTATACTCTTTGTGGACATGTCCAGATACAGCTGAGTTTTTAGCATGGTGTTTTAGCTTCCTCACCAGTCCACAGATTTTAATTTCTCATGACCAGCATCACCAGTTTGTGAGAAAGTAGTCATGCAATTTTTAGTATCAAAATAAAATCGAAAATGTTTTAAATTATATTTTTGAAGGTAGACCATTAAAGAAACTAAAGTAGAATTAAATGAAGTATATTAACAGTATCATACAGTGGGCAGTTCATCAACCATTTATATCTCTAACTTCTGTGACTCTGTTTTACACAGATGATCATAGGATCCCATCTAATATCACATGCAGAAACATACCTGGAAAGGGAGAGGTGAAAGCACAAAATAAAAAACAGTAATGGCAAATACCTGTTCTCTGAACCCAGAAGAGAGTAGAGTAAGACTTAAGAGCAAAATAACAGCTACAGCTCTAAAGGTAAGAGCAGTTTCTAGACTGAGTCACTACCCAGACTTTGCAATTCTGGCATTCCCCTGTCTCCACCTTTGCCTTGGGTGCGATGTAGATAGTGGCCAGTTCTGCCTTCTGGCTCCTCATTCCAAATGCAGTTCAGCCATGGTGGATAGAAGTATGTGGCAATGGATAAAAGTAGCATGTGCATGTCACAAAGGTAAGAAAACAGTGTTAATTAAGCTGATTTAAGATCAGCCTACTGGAGTACATGTGAACCTGTGATCCCCAAAAGGACTCTAAGCCATACCAAAATGGGGGGAAGCCATTATAGAAAGATTGAGCAGGCTCTTCCACAGGTATCAGTGACCAGCTTGCCTTCAGCTGCAGTGCTGATGTCTAACAGGGGCAGATCTGGCCTTGGAGGAGGAAGAAGAAAATAAGGCAGCACTGCTTCTGCAATTGCAGCTTAAAATAATCCCCCTGTGGTGGCTTCTGAGGGGAAAAACAGCCACTTAAACTGTTGCTGTGAGGGAAAGATAAGGGGTGGGGACACAACAGAGATAATTCTATCAGCAGATGGGAATGGAACTTGCAACTCTACCCGTAGAGATCGTATCTGATGTGAATGGATTTGTCATTGTCAGAGTTTCTGGTTTCAAGCTAAAGTGGGTATTTCCAAGTAAAAGCTCAGTGTTATAAACCTGAGCAATCTACTGCATACTCTGAAGTCAAAACAGAAAGAATTTTTCTTCCTGCATTCTTGAGTCAGTCCCTTACCAAAGTCACAAAAAAGTTCCCTCCGGGCTGCACATCATCACTCAGGTATTTTTACAGGGCTGTCAGACTGTTCTGCAACTGGTAATGAAAATAAATAAAAAGTAAAATTATTGGGTAAATTCAACTCTAAACCGAATAACAGCATGCATCTCAGTGTGGCTGTGTGGTTTTCACATGCTGAGTAGCAGAGCCATAGGATGCAGGCTGCAGCCATTTCAAGGCATGCATTTATTTTGCAGGACTTTAACTGGAATCAAGGTCATCTCTCTTCTCCACTTGGTGAAACACAAATCACAGCCTGCATTGAAAACGAGTCCCCACAGATCTGTGGCAACAGGGTCCGCTGAACCCCTGGCCAGCTGAAACCTTGGGTATTGTTTCTCCTAGGAGCTGGAAGCCTTCATCATAACAGAGTAAAACAAGGCTTTGCTCATTGCAGGCTTCCACTGGATGCTGTCCTGCTCTGCATAGGACCTTCCTATGCCCCCAGCCCTGCAGTGGACACTGCATGGAGCTTTGCAGACAAACACTGGCTCGCTCCAAAGCCCCCAGGAAAGGCCTGGTAAGCCCCCTGTTACCTAGATGTCACCAGCCTCACATGCTCCCATAGCCCCTGCAGTCACTGGAGCCCCACAGGCCCCGTCCCTCCACACGAGACTCTGTCCCCATGGCTGCTCATGCCCCAGACGCCAAAGAGGGGAAGAGGGGTGTGCGGTAAACTTTCATCTGCTGTACTGAAACCATAGGGACAGTGAGAAATGGAGATGAAGAGCACACTTTCACACGGCTGGGACCGGGTCTCTCCCTGGCTACACTCTCCTCCATCCCACACCCTCCCTTGTTCGTTGTGCGCTGCCTCATCTATGACAAATTTAGATCAAAATCTCCCACTGCCAGCAGCTCACAGGCAGCATGTGTGTGTGAGAGAGCTGAAGGAGCACGCACACACGCACCCTGGTGCCGAGTAGGGCTACACATCACTTCTAATCATAATTCATCCTCATCAAGGAGCCGTGCTCCAGAGCACAGTGCTCTCTGGCTGGGACCAGTGGCATTCCATCCCTGAGCCTGCCCTCCCCAAGCACACGCGGCCAAACGCTACCTCATCCCGGGCAGGAGGCACCAAAAAGCCCTTCTGGCTTAGGCAGACACAGCCCCATCACCAAAGGGAGGCAGCCCAAACCCGAGCAAGTTGAAGACCTCCCAAAGCTCGAGGTGTATCACAGCGTGGGAGGACAGCTTTCTTCATTGCCAGGAACATGGACACCCCGCGGGTTTTGGGTTCCCAACATTCGTGGTCCTTTGGGACCTCCCGAGGGAGAAGCAGTAGATGAACCCCGAAGGATAGATCCTCCCCTGTCCCCAGCCACCCCTTCCGCGGGCAGGATGGGGACCTGGCACCTACCATAGCTGGGCCATCCTGGCCCGCGGCAAGCAGGGCCGGCAGCGCGGGGTGGCAGCAGGGGTCGTGCAGGAGCGCGGTGGGGGCACAGCCCGGGCACACAGCTCGGTTTTGAAGGGGCTGCTCCTCCTTCAAGAGGAAGCTGCGAATGGGGAAGATAAGGCTGAGGTTAGATAACAGGAAATGTCTGGATGTGAGTGACAACACATCCAGGTTGTGAAAGCAGCTCTCCTCATCCTGCTGCGGGGCACGAGGCTCACGAGTGGGTGAGGCCGAGTACCTCGGCCTCTGCCCAGTGCAGCCAGGACGCCTCAGCAGGCCGGGCACACGGGGCCTGCGGCCGACGCAGCCACAGGCAGCTCAAGGGAGGGCGCCGGGGACGCTCTGAGCAGCCACACTGGCTGTCCCAAGTTCAGCCACCTCCGGCCATCCATCTCACAGTGGTCAGGCTCTGCTGCCCTGGCTGCTGAGGGGCCATGCAGTGGGCTGTGAAGGCACAAACAGCCAGAAGGGCTCTGGTTCAGGAGACAGGCTCATGCCCGTGCTGTGCACAGAGTGGTGGATCTCTTACCCTGAGAGGAGTTCTGAGTGAGGTGCAGGGAAGCAGGGTTCTGTTCTCAGGGGTGGGCTGATGCTTCAGCCATTGCGGGAGGTTTTGCTCCAAAAGCTCCCCTGCACGGCTCACTTGGCTTTTGAATTCACAGCCATGCCTCAATTCCTCTGTTCCCTCACACCACGTGAGCAGACAGGCTTTGCTTTCCCAGCTGCAGCACCCGACCAAGGAGCTGGCCCTGCTTCTGTGCTCCTGCCAGTCCTTCCACACACCCTCTGGTGTCCGCTGAGGTCCCAGTCTCTGGAGCATCCACAGTGACTGCACAGAAAAGTAAACACCAGTGTTTGGTTTAGAGTTGTAACCAAAGCAAGTCCCACAGTTTCTCCTCTCCTGTTCCTTCCCAGTACAGCCCTTAGTATGAGGCACTCTCAGGTAGCACCCAGCATCAGTGCTGTTTTCATCCAGCCTGGCCGAGACCAAATCTGGCCAGCACAGCTGTGAGAACAGTGACCAGCAAACTGCATTTGCCCAGGCCAGCAGCACAGCTGGTCATGCAAGAACAAAACAAATTCAAGCAAACCCAGGAATTTTAGAGACATTCCTCATCTCTCTAGGCCAGTATGGTACACTGTATATTTTGTAAGGCCAGAATTCATTAAAAATATATTGTTCTGTGTCTGCACTATCCCAAGCATGTTTGCCATCAGCTAACCCTGACGGTGTGATGGACACTTGAGGGACATCCCTCTTGTAGGATTTCCCACTCCCAGCATTCAGCTGCTGCCCTTCCTTTACAGTTTTGCCTCCCAGCTGCTGTCTGGCTCTGCAACCAAACCTGACAGACACCCTCCAGTGCTGGTGGCTGGGGCCTGCCCTAGTCCAGCAGCTTTCAGTTACGTTATCAGCATGCCAGGACTGCAGCCACAGACTTTATGTTTCTGCAGCTCTGACCAACCCCTAATCTGAAAAGCACTTACTTATGCCTTCAAGTAACTGAGCCCCCAGGAGTACCCACAAGGTACTCCTGAGGCTGTGTGCAGACTTAGTAAGACCAGCCATCCTGATAACAGTCAAACCCATCCCGTGCCAAAGGAAGAGTTAGAAAATTAATAATACAGTTACTGTCCAGTTCCTCTTTCATTTGCCTGTGTTTTAAAATATACAGTAAAAGAGGAATGGACAGGTCTGGGTGGTTTTGTTCTGTTTTTACTTTGGTTTTAACTGGGGGAAAGAAGTATGTCTGTTCATGTAGTCTGTGTTGTTTTTTATGCAAGCCAGCATGAGCTTCAGTCCATGAAGGCTTTCTAGCCAACACGCCATCAGAAACCTGAGACTCATCAGCTGGGGCAGTGGGAGATCAAGCACCCTCCCCAAGCCAGGACACTTTTCTTTGCCTGCACCTGACCCCAGCCCAGTCCTGTGGAACCATAGTAATGTCCAAGGTGAAAGGCTCTCAGAGAAGCTGATTTCCTCTATACCTTGCAGATGTCACCACACTGCCCTACTCTGTGCAACAGCCTTGAAATCGCACTCAGCATTTCCCAATGAAGTGAGTGTTTTCCGTACACTTGCAGTGCACGCAGCTCTGTAGCTTGCTCTGGGAAGAGGAAGAAGGGAGGTAGAGAAGCTGTGGGGGTCACAGACTGCCATCAAATAATGTCTGAGGCTTCTGCATACTGCTCCCCAGATTTTCTTGGAAAACCACTTGAAAAAAGTGCATCCATTTGATTAGTGTGCAGCAAATTCTCTCACACCATACTCTCAAATTCTTGTACTTTTTACCTGCCATAAAGTAGGACATGAAGGATTAGCAGGTTTGTGCTGGACACAGAAAAGCTGGGACTCATTTAATACTGATGCTGCTGTGTGCAGATCAGTCCATGCAGACATGAAACAAAAAAAAGACATGGAACTCTTGGAGCAAGTCCAGAGCAGATCCACAAAGTTGATAAGAGGACTGGAGCACCTCCCCTACAAAGACAGGGAAAAGAGTTGAGGCTGTTCAGCCTGGAGAAGGGTGCATGGAGACCTTACAGCAACCGTTCAGTATCTGAAATGCCTACAGGGAAGCTGGAGGGACTCTTCATCAGGAACTGTAGTGACAGAACAAAGAGTAATGGGTGCAAATTGAAAGAGAGGAAATTTAGGCTGGATATTAGGAAGAAATTATTTACTGTGAGGGTGGTGAGATACTGGAACGGATTGCCCGGGGAAGCTGTGAAAGCTCCAACCCTGTCAGAGTTCCAGGCCAGGGTGGATAAGGCCTTGAGCAACCCGGTCTAGTGGAAGGTATGTCCGTGCTCATGGCAGGGGGAGTTGGGACTAGATGATCTTTAAGGTTCCTTCCAAACCTTAACTTTCTATGTTTCTATGATCCAAACTGACTTAGCCAAGGCCAGTTGATTGCCGAATCTGGCCCTTGGTCAGCATGCCTTCACAGTACGCCAGGAGATTTTACGCTGGGATGGCTCCTCACACAAATATCTTCAAAGCCAATGCAGTCTTTTAATGAAGGCTTTAAAGCTGTGTGTCACCAAGTCAGGCCCAATTCCAGTCATCAGTGACTGTCTTCCATTTCAGTTTGCTCAGTCAATCCATTCTGCCATCCAGCAGCATCCAGAATTAGGTTCATCACTTTTGAAGCCACCATATGAAGGGATGGAAAGACAAATTATTCATACATCAAATTCAAAAATACCAAACCACTCTTCCAAAGGTTCTCCTCCCAGGTGAAAAATACTATTATTTAGTCCTGCATTGGCTAACTGTTCAAATTGTTTTCCTTCACCTGTAGTTCTTGGAGAGCTTTCAGACTGAATCTCAGAAAGCCAGTTGATACCAGACTTTTTCCTGAGTTTCACCTGCCTTGCCCTGCAGCGACGTGTTAATGACCCAAGCTCTGACAAAGCCAGCAGTGACCCCTCCAGCAGCCAGCTCTAACAAAGCCAGCAGTGACCCCTCCAGCAGTCAGCTCTAACAAAGCCCGCAATGACCTTTCCACCAGTCAGCTGTAACACCATGCTTTTCAGTTTCTTGAGATATGGGTGAGCTTTGACACTTCTCAGCATTACAGCTGCTGCTTGGGAGAAGCTGTGGGGCCCAGGGTGAGCCCAGCATGAATGCACATGGGGGAAACAGTGAAAAGAAGGGTGTTTATGTGAGCGATCACAGTGACCATGTGAGCGAGGAGAGGAGGAAAGGGGAGACCACGAGCAGCCTTGAGCTGCCACTGCAGCACTTCCCTGTGCCTCTGGAAGCACTCATGGTGCTGGACTCTCCAGGGAGCAGGATGGGGTGAGTGTTTTCATGGTTCCTACCCTCCAGAAGATGGCTTATTATGACAGCTTAGCTCTAGGCACTAAAACAACCTGCAACGGTGCAGGAAAATACCACAACTATTCCTCGAAGGGCAAGCTGTGCATGATGGAGGAACTCACTTGGGAGATCCTCCCAACACCTTGGTCTTTAAGCCTCACAGCTGGCAACTGGGCAGCGATCTTCAACCAGCAAGGTTAGAGACATTTCATCCTCACCACCAGCCTGCCTCTAGGCACAAGACTTCTCAACTGCCAGGTATTGTCAGCAAAACTCACTCAGCTGAACCCTGCCTCACTGGCCAACCTGAGCTTTGAGTCATGTGAACATCTTGTTCCCATTTCCATTCTTCACCTTGTTCAGAAAAAAGAAAAACAAATCAATACACCACGTGGACCTCCAAGTTTTGCTGTCAGTGCCATCCTCCCTTCCTGCCCTCTTTTCAGGCAGGTGCACAGAAACAAGAGTCAGAGGCTGGGCTCAAGCAAACAGAGGATATTTCTGCTCATGGCTGATTATGTGTTTGGCACATTTATTTTAGACCTCTGGTTAAGGAAAAAAAANTGGACAGTGAGAGATAAGAAAACCCCACTAACTGTCACAGCTACTGAGTGACCCAAAAGACATCCTGTACCTCATATACTATTAAGAATAGCATACAGGGAACAGTAGTAGTGTTGATACTTAGTCCTAAAGAAGCAGCAAAATAGCACCAGCCAGAGGTCAAGCAAGTTCAGGTAGCTTTGATTTATTCTTATTTAATTTTAATGAGTACACCTGGATTTTTATATGAGTGGAGGAAAACCAGACTTCCTTTTTTTCCCCAAGTCTGACATACCTGTTCAGTTGAGACCAGTTCTCTGTTCATAGGTGCTGATCTAGAGATTTTGCTTCAAAATAAAGTTGTATTGCAGCCACCTATCTCCTTAATTTCAGCACATCATTGAAAAATAAAGCTATATTTTCCCATATATGCTCCCTCAAAGGACTGTCTTTTTTCTTGCAGTAATCTTATCATATGAAGTAAGGTCTTCCTCTAGGTGTGAAAGATTGAAAGACAAAGAGCAAAGTCTTACTCTGGGTGTGAAAGACTGATAGACTTTACCTCTTAAAAAAATTAGGAGCTATGGAGCTGCTTTATTCACTGCTGATATCAATACAGTT
Organism: Machaerirhynchus nigripectus; assembly: GCA_013397975.1. Classification (NCBI taxonomy): domain Eukaryota; kingdom Metazoa; phylum Chordata; class Aves; order Passeriformes; family Dicruridae; genus Machaerirhynchus; species Machaerirhynchus nigripectus. The sequence continues at coordinate 194,679 of VZRQ01009259.1, read as the reverse complement.
ACTTCATGCCCATTATCCCTGAGAACAGAATCCAACCCCAGAATTCTAAAAAGACAATCATGGATTCATTTATATTTTTTTTCATAAAAATATTTAACAAGCATTTAAATTGCCAGGGAGAGGATTGTGACAATTCTTTTTCACAGACAATGAAGGCAGAGAGCAACTGTCCTTCTGACACTCATCGCTGTCTTTTACTGAACATGCAGTAACTGAAATTTCTTTTCTCTGCATATCACTTTCAGAAAACACACATTAGCCAAGTTTCTCTGCTGCCGCTGTCTGGAGGTCCTACCAAATGAACATCCTGGGTACAAACCACTGCTGATCACTACAAGGCAGAGCAGGCAAAGGCCTGTGGGGAACTCGCACACCCCTGCTCTGCGACTAGAGTCTCTGTGCCATGCCAGGCTCTCTCCCACACAGGAATACAGCAGGAAAAGCAGCTTTGCCATGGTGCTCTCACACATTGCTCAAGGGGCCAGTGCTGGCAAAAGCAACTGGCAGTCAGGAAAGAAAACCACATCAGGCCTTTCATGTTTGGAGATACCACTTCTAAAGGCTCCTAAGTCACAGATAACTGGAAACCAGGACTGCAACTAGAGAGATACCAGTTGCCTGGTTCTTCCATTCTTCCTTTAGCATCTGCTTCTGGTGAACCCCAAGCGATAGGGTGCTGGGTCAGCCAGCCCCTAGTCTGATCCTAAGCAGATGTTCTGCTCTTCGGTTAAGCCTCAGAAATTACTGCAGAAACAGCATGGGACCAACATACCAGGAACACCTAAATACCAAGTGGATGTGTTTATCAGTCCTGCACTCCACAGGCAACTGCTGCAGTGCCACAGAGATGTCCCTCAAGCACTGACCACTCTCAGACCCTTCAGTTTGGGCTTCCGGGAGGAGGCAGATGTGCAGTTATCGCTCACCCCCTTTTTAGAGCACAGAGGGCATTTCGACACCATTGCCTTCGCTTGCAGAGTCACTGTCAAAGGGAAGTACGTGACCGCGGGGCTCCAGCTCACAGCTCTCCTGCTGTGTTGCTCAACAGTGACAGTTGGGTTTACACCAGCCACCCTTCTCTGTGGCAATGAAGAGCCACAAGACCATCGTAAGAGAACAAAAGGGGTTTTCTGTACAACACACCTCTGTCTCTCAGTATATGAGGTATCATGCTGCTAGGCCACCCTGTAACCATTACATCACACCTCCCTGTTTGGGACACAGAAGATGTTCACAGACATTGTGACAAAACATCTGTCACAGCAGGATCACCTGCTTCATCAGATCTCTTCAGAGTGGCACAAGAAAAGGCAAACCAGAATTGTGTGGGTTGGTACAACTGCCAGCAAGTTTGCAAAAGCGGGATCCCTGGTTTTCATAAGCATTACCTTGGCTTCTGCAAGGCTTCTCACCCTTCCCTGGAGGAAAACTGTACTCTGAAAGAAGACCACAGCCCTCATAACTTGGGCAGCCTTTTCTTTTCTTTTGGACTCTTAAGAGATTATTCATTAAGTCATATGCCTTCACACTATAGCTGAACTGGGATAGTCACACCAAACAAACCAGAATCTCTCCAACACCCATTGTCTGTTTCCATCACATCTTCCCTCTTGTATTAGAGCTGTTGAGACATTCCAGGGTGTTTTCCAGTCCAGTGAAATTCCATCAGCACACCTCTTCCCTCTGCAGTGCCTCATGTTACACAGCCTAGAGCAGCGATGCAGGCGGAAAGGCCAGCATGTAGCAACTGGGGATATCTCCCCCTTCCCAAAGCAGCTGAGTTGCTTCACATCCTTTACTCAGTCAGGTATGAATCAGAGATCCCTTCAGGCAAGAGCATGGAAATATAAGGAAAGAAAGAGGTTTTATTGACCCTGATGGCTTAATCTTATCACAGGATGTTAATGAGCTTTAAAAACGCTCAAATGTATACAGAAATGTCTCTTTCCAAAGCAGCTTATGGCACACTGCACAAATCCAGCAAGGCACATAAAGTCTATTTTAAGCAGCACCCCAGCCTTATCCAGACAGTGACCTTACACTTGGCACCAAGAAAGACAAGAAATTGCCCATCAGAGCACATGGCCTGAATGAGGTGTTAGTGTCAGAGCACTGATTATCCGCTGAAATACCCACAGGCCATCCATCTGCCTGATCGGAAGGGCTGGCAGGGACACAGCCCTTCTCTTGACTTCCTGTCAAAGGCTGAGCAAATGTGAATGGTGAATGTTGAATCTTAAACCTGGAGCAGACAGGGTAATGCGAGGCACGGTCAGTTCTCTGAGCAGGTAAATACCCAGCCCGACGGGCAGGCTGTGCACGGATCCTGTGCTCGGGCAGGGACACGCTGCTCCAGGAGTGTCCTGTCGGGATAGCCCCCGCCTGGAATTCGGCAGGCCCCAAAGACAAGTGTCGCTTAAAAATTGTTCTGAAGTGTATCAGAGGTATGTGTTACATTAAGATTTTACCTAAGAATGTGCAACTTTTTAGTAGGTACAAAGTCAAATTTAGTGTGACTGGTGCAAGGAAGCGGGGAGAGACACAGAGGAAAAGACGCTGTTCTCCCGAAGTCACCCGCACACCGGCGAGAGCGGCGCAGTCTCCGGAGGTTGCAGGGGAGAATGAGCTGCCGCCGGCCTCGCAGAGCCGCCTCTCTGCGCCTCTCTGGGGACCGCGCCGGGCTCCCCCAGCACAGAGCGGCTCTTGCGCAGGGCAGGGCCCGGGGCCT
>VZRQ01009259.1:169466-191792 GCA_013397975.1 Machaerirhynchus nigripectus | reverse complement strand
GGAACATTCTTGGCGGTCCTGGGCTGGCGGCCTCTCCAGGGAGAGGAGTGCTGGTCAGAAAGGGACAAGGACTACTTTCAGGCGTGGGGCCGGGTTTTATTTTTAAAATCCATGTAAAAATACTGCATATAAAGCCTGAGCCGGCTGACGGGCCCGGAGGCTCATTCGCAGTCAGCCCCGGCCAGTCCCGCTCAGTAACTGCAGAAAGCTGCAGGACCAAAGAATTCCTTGTCCTGGGAATTGCGTTCCTGACAGCCCTGCTGTGGCCCTCGATATCACTGTGCCAGCCGCAGCTTTCTGCTGGGACCGGGTTGAAAAAGAAAACTCTGCAGGGCCTGCCATTGTCAGTAGTGGCAAGAACCTGGTTCTTGTCAGCCCCAGACTGTAAACAAACTCACAGTGTGCTGCCGCCATCTCCATCCCTGTCCAGCACTGCTCTGCAAGCACAGTGTGTGCTCAGGGACCATCATCTAAGTGTTTCTGGGTAATGTGTGTGCACAGCTGATGGCAAACACCTGCCATGGGCCTGATTCCTGGGCACAGGGCACCTCGTGCATCTGCACAGGATCACAGTGACCGTCTTTCCCCCACTGGCCTGACTTTGCATCCTTCAGCCTGACCCAGGCAAAATTCCTCCTTGCTATCTGGCAGTTACAGTCCCTCAAGTTTTGCAGGTGTTTCCAGCTGGGATGAGCACTGTAATGAGTTTCACATTACTAATGCCTTGAGACAGGGGAAACTTGAGGAACAGAAGGGATAGGTGAGTGACAGACCATGTCACACCGCCAGCACTGGGTGTGTGGAAGTGGCATTGGTCAGGGTGCAAGTGAATACTCCCCACTCAAACGTCCTGCAGGAAAGGGGACTGTGCCAGGCCTGAGAGGATGCAAAATGAGATGAGGAACTGAGCTGACCCACAGGCAGTTCACATCCTGAGGAAGGCGAACCAGCCTCAGGGAAAGCAGGGACAGCGGGTTTGGCTGGGCTGGGAAGAGTGATGGCAGTTGCAAACCACAGTGGAGTAGGAGCAAAAAAGGAGACATTAGTACTCTTCAAAGGACATCTGAGTTGAATCATCAAGAGTACCTGCACTTCGCAATGGGAATTGGAGTTCCTATGAGCGTGTGGTGGGGAGAGCCAAGACCAATGCAGACAAAATGTCAGTGCTTGCTGTCTAGCTGTGTGGCCATGGCAATGTGCCTCACTCCTGCAGCAGACCCAGAGCTCCCTGTGTGAAGCTGCAGGGCTCTGGCTCCCATCCCCGGGGTCCCACAAGCTTTCCTGCTCACAGTTACACAGAGGTTGTTCATGGCCTTCGAGCAGCTCCCAAGTCACACTGTTACTGGTGCAACTTGTCGAGGAAAATGTGGTTTGCAATGTCATTTTCTTAGGGAATGAAACATTTTGTTGCTCTACTCAGGGACACATTTTGTCACTTTAATCAATCCTTGGGAGATAAATAGAAGTATATACACATACTGAGTGTGGCATGGTCCTTCTCACATTTTCTTTCATTTATTTGATGAAGTGAGAGGGCTCTCCAGTTTCTTTGCATATGTAACATTTTTCACTTGCAAAAATATGGGAAGAATAAAATAAATGCATATTTCAGATACTTTTTTTTCTTTCAGCCCCTGGTTCTTAGCCTTTTGCATCATGTGCCCATGGGAATGATAAAATATATCTCTTATTTCATGCGACCTGAGAATTTGGGGTTCTTTGTCTCTTAAACCTTTTCTCAGTTTACACAGACACACAGTTCCCTGCATGTACAGTGTGACATTGAAAGCAAGTTTGTCTTCCCCACTTTTTTTAGCTCACATAAAAAAGATGGGGAGCATTTCACTTCTCACGGAGTCCTGGCTTTAGCCTCTCTTGAGCTTGCCACATGCTGATAGCATTTGGCCGGTTGGACCGTGCCTGCTACTTTGGGTGGGTGCCTGCCCAGCAGCCGTGGCCATCAGCCTCAGCGCTGGTGCCCAGCTCTCCTCTCTCTCCCTTCCTTTGTGTAGGGCAGCAGAGAGCTGCAGGTCTGAGGAAGACAGCATGTCTGAAAGGGGCTGGAGTCCTCTGGGGCCTGAGAGGCCAGGCATGGAGCTGGAGCCATGGCAGCCATGGAAGCTGCTACCAGGGTGACCAGGCAGCCCTGCCAGTGCTGATTGCAGCCCAGCCTGGTGCTGCTGCTGGCAAGATGCCTCTCTGGTGAGAAGAGAGGTCCTGGTGGGACCACTGCAGTGAAAACTCTTTCTCACACCAAGAACTTGAAAGTCACAAACCCCTAAAACCTTCTGCATTTCAGCTGTACACCCAATTGAAATGCATTAGCAACAAAGTTTGACAAGGTCCACTAAAGGCTAAAGTGGCACAGTGGGACTGCTTCCCATTTTCTTTCATTCCTGTCTTTAAAGGAGAGTTTTCTTCCAACAGAAAAACTTCTTCCCTCCTAACCTGCAGCCCATAGCATGGCATAGCAGTGCCCTGAGGAGCCTGGATCACAGAGTCAGCCAGACAGCTTGGTGCCCTCAGCTGGCCATGGTCCAGCCAGTGCCACCCTGTGGGGAGCACCCAGCTCTGCCCACAGCTCTGAACAGAACAGGCCATTCCCAAGCCCCAAAATCAAACAGCATGAGTGTGGTTGTGTTCACATTATGAAGCCCTTGAATACACATGTGGAACCTTTGTGTTCCTAAAGCATAAGCCTTAATTTTTCATGTGGTTTTTTCAGTTCAAAGCACATGAAAGAAAACACATCCTGTGCTTCAGTTCCTCTGAGCAGTGTTTGCATAGCATGAAACTGTATGCTCGCCCATTCTGCCTGTCGGCAATTGTTCCTGATTTATGATATTGTCCAAAAAATGTTCAGGCATCATTTAGGAGTATTATTAGCAAAGGCTTAAATAGTGCTAGGGTATGAGCTAATAATTAAGTAGGATAGACAATCAGTGGTCCAGTGCTGAAGCTCTTAAGCTGAGAATGTTTTGTTCAGCAGCACAGCCACAGCCTGGGAATCAGTGGAAACTAGAGGGACATGATCTGGGAGGTATGTAGTTTATACACTGCTCTGCCAACTGGGACATCCCATAGCATCAGGAAATCTTGGTTCTTCCAACACTGCTCTGTTTCTTCTTTTTCATTGACCATCAGCTGCCATACCATAATTCAAGCACTGTAATATTTATATTCTTAAATCAGTTCTACTAGGAAGGTTGTTTTGGCTCAAAAGAGCAAGAATGTCAGTGAAGCTGCATGCTGTATGGGGGTTCAGGCAAGAATGGGATGCAATGGATGTGCTGGGTCTGTAGCAAGCAGAGGATTGCCACCTGGAGAGCAGGAGCAGGCTTTTCTCCAAGGAGAGTGGCAGCATCACAGGTAGCATTGTGGTACCATGCTCAGAGACTGTGGATACTAAAGCAACTTGGGATCAGGGCTGCGTGCACTGATAATATGGTTTTGAAGGGCTGCCTTCTTCAAATGCCCAGCAAACTTCTTTACTCCTGCTGTTTGTAGGAACACAAATACCATGGGAGCAGTATTGGGATCAGGAAGGAGTCAATGTGGATTATTCCTAAAATCAGGGTGGTCCACATTTCCATGGAAAAGTAGTCAAAAACATCTCAAGGTCATTAAGTCAAAATAAAAGCATTTAAGAACAAAGACTTTTAATGTGTTTTGAAAGACATTAGAATCTTTTAAACAGCTCATTTTCTTCTCTTGAGCGCAGCAGAAGTTGCTCATAGTCAGTAACTGATCCAATACACTTCACCCTCTGCAAGTTTTCTGTTCTGAAACTCCTCCCCACCATTTTCTTTATTTACTCACCATTTAAAACTATTTGTGTGTCCAGTCTGAGATCACATCCTCTGCCACAGGCAGCTCCCAGCTCAGGTGTGCTAATCAGCACCTGACCTTCCTAGTGAATGCACCTGGCTCAGCTAGGGTGAGTGTTCCAATGAGATGGCCACTGCCAAGGGACTGCTTTGTCTGCTGCCGTTCCCTAAATTATTATTTGTTCTCAGCAAGCTTTTACATTATTTCATGATTTCTTAGATGTTTCTACCTGACAGTTATTCCAGGGACTTTTGATCAGGCAGAAAAAAATCAAGCTGGAAGACTACAAAGAGCTACCTGTACTCCATGGCACCTCTTCCAAGCCTCACATCTGGGGTGGGAATATTCGTATGAGTGGAAAGGCACTTTGGCCTAGCAGAAGTTGGTTCCCTGCAACACATTCCTGAGCTGCAGACTGAGCCCAGGCTAATATTATTTAAGTGGCAGGGCTTCCATCCCCTCATGCTGAGAAATGCTGCCAAGGTTCTACGAATCTTGCCGTTTGGGCATTTTTCTTACTAGGTTTCAATCTTAAGTGTCCTTTTGCAGAGTTTCATCCCACTACTTTCATATACAAGCTAAAATGAAGAAGAATGACATGAAATGAAGCCAAGGGAAATGCATTAAGTGATGTTTGCAGTGTACATTGATAGAAGGGGACAAAATGTCCTTGGGAGAACAGAGAAATTGATTGTTAATAACACGTTTCATGATGCAGACACCAAAGAAGTTTTATATCTGCTGTGAAGGCCCCATGTGTTAACCTCATAGTGCAGACCTACAGAGTGATCAAGGTAGCTCAAGGTAGGGGATTACAGGGTGTGCATTTGGATCTCGTGAGTTATCAAGCAGCCCTGTGCCTACCCCCACACAACCAGGTCATCTTCAGTGCTGGGCACCCCCACAGGAATCTTCTGGACCTGCTGGCTTGGGGAATGCACAGGTAAGTGGGTTAGCTTCTGGAAGCAGGGCTCAAACTCAAGAAAAGTGCGTTAATCTAACTCTAAATACCTCACAAACTTTGTTTGATTGTATGAGAGCCACACAGGACGTAGGGAATTTTAGTGATGCCTGGACTGAAAATGGATTTCTAGTCTAAACCCTGAGCAGAAGATCCAAGCCCTGACAGTAGCTGTGATTGTTCCACATATATTTGGCAAACAAAAGAGAGTTTTAAACTTATTTAATCCTACATGCTTTTTCTAATAATCAAGTCAAGATGAGAGGCATGCTGTGGACAGAAGGAAGGTCAGCAGACCCCCAGGATCTGTCAGGTGAGAGAATTAAGAGGATGGATAAAGAGGAGAGATTTGATGAGGGTGATGGGAAAGAGGACAAAAATGTTAATACCGAATCTCAAAAATGACAAATTTAATGAAGTGAGGATTTCTCAGTGAGTGGAGCAGCACCAAAACAAAGTCTGAACATGCTGGGACATGGGACCAGTCCTGAAGCCTAAACCATCCAAATCACTGCCAGCAGTTTTCCTTTGACAGCTTCAGCTACCAGGGGAAAAGAACTGGGCAGCAATTGCAGAGGAGGAGATCCAGAGAACCTCACAAGCAGGTACAGCACAGATGGCTGTGAGCTCTCTATCTTTTAGGTAATGTATTGCAGATCTAACGGCAGCAACATGTATAAGAAATGAGGTCACCAGGCTAATATTATTACAAGAAGTTCCACATGAATTAATCGTGTTTGAGCCATGATAACAGAGGATTGGTTAGGGAATTATCTCTGAGGCTCCCATCTCTCTGGCACTTGCTCATAAGCCAGTTGCCTTGGGATGGGGCATGGACTATTTTCTTTCAAAAGAAAGCAAGCATTTCTTTCAAAAGCAGACTCATGTAGTCTGAGTTTTATTCTTGGGTAGGTCAAGCTTTTGTAGTGGAAGCAGTCCAAAACTGTACTGTGATATTTTTTGTAAGGTTTTATGCTGGGTTTTTTCCCTCCTTTCTATGCAAGATACTGTAAGGACCCTGGGAAAGTTTCCCCCAGCAGCCTTCTGGTTTTGAGATAAATGTAATCTCTTTATAAAAACACACACTCACATATCTTACACCAGCCTTGTGCTGGATGTGGTGTTCACCATAAATCCCACCACCTCACTGCCAAACCAAGTCTAAAACGAAATGAAAGAAACTTCTTAGTGAATGTCCAGCTTTATTTCTGTCCTTCAACAGCAGGAAACTCATGTGAAAGGTTTTTACTAGTCCTTGCACCAAAAAAAAAAGCTTTGGGAGATTTCCAGATAAAGGTTTTCCTGAATAAATATACGGAGGTTAGCATACATCAATAAAGAGAAACTCTTACTACCATGAGAAGGAAAACCCATGCAGGTGTGGAGCTGCGTGGGTGCCTGTATGTGACATTGATACGTCTGGTCACGGCACTGGCTTCCAGCATGACCATCCTCCCTGATCCTGGGTGGCTGCCAGGCTGTTACCAAAGGACTGAGAAAATAAAGAGAATGAGAACTTTGACCAAACTCCTGGCAATCAGAGCAGACTTTAGTTGAGTGCACATCACAACAAAAGTTGAAGTCAGGTTAATGGCAGTGGGTTATCCTTGGGCTATTTTTCTCAGTCTGGTCATCCCAGAATCACTGCTGTGCTTTACTTTGCAATACAAAAGATGTCTCTGTGGCTCACATGTAGCAAGCAGGAAACCAGCAGGAAAGAGTGAAGATTCCACAAAAATTCCACCTTTTCCTGTATTACTGACTGTGCTGTTGCTTTCTCTGTTCAGTTCTTGTTTGGCTCCTGGGCACTCACCCAGATTCACCCTCCAGCAGAGACAAAAAGTGCCATTCATGGACTGAAAATTGGAGCTTCGGTTCTGGGTAACCATTTGGCTGACAGATGTTTCTGCTTGCCTGTCTCTGTCATCATTTTTCCTCCTACTAATTCCTATCCTAGGAAGTGTGTGGCACTAGTGCAAAGAAAGAAGGGGGAAAACCCACAAAAAATTAAAAACATTTAAAAAGCCTTGGGGTGTGAATTTCCAACCTGTTGGCTGGTGATGCGGTGAGGGTGCGCCTGCACCTCCAGGTGTGGGTGGGAGCCTGACTGCAGTGGATATTTCATGGAAGTCAAAGGCACAAGTTACACAACGTCACCCATGTCACTGTCTAACTTCACGGGTTAGGGAGTTTCAGCAGTCCAACAGTTCAGAGAAATGCTGTCTGACAAAATGTGCAGAGTTGAGCCCTGGTCCTACAAGGAGGAGGGACACCTCTGTCTGTGCAGAGGTGTCGCCTGTGTCCAGGTCTTTAAGCTAAGACGAGAATCTTAATGAGTGCTGTGGTAAAGCAGGAGGTCAGTAATGTACTGGGTAAAGCTCAGGAGGAATTCCGCTTTCTTCATTCCTTGAGCAGATCAGATCTCATTTTTGCCCCCTTCAATGAGTCCCTGATGGATTAAACTGGCCCATAGAAAGGAGGCACAAAGTTCAGTGTATTTTGTCTATTGAAACAAACTTCACACATATCCTCACAAAGCTGCCTTCCCCTTAACAGCTCCTTCCTGCCGGAAGAGGGCCTGGAGGTGGTCCTCACAGTCCTTGTAGACATTGTTGAGAGCAAGGCCAGAAGGCAGAGAGCTGGGTCCAGCAGAAGTGTGCAGTTCTTCACATACACTCCCCCAACACCATTCTGCTCACACCTGCTCACCACCACCCCTGTTCCTGTCATTCTCCCATTGGTGTTTCCTTCCAGTGTTCCCAAGCAACTACTCAGGCAATACTGTCCCTTCCTAGCCCTGTAGGCAGTGTTGGCTGCCATGGGGAACCAATGGATGACCTTTAAACTGCAGAACAGAATAAAAATTGCTTCTTCTCAGCAGCTTCCTCTTCCCCAGTGCCCCCACACCCCCACATTGTTGCCATCAGATGTCTTTCTTCTAACACCCATTAACTCAGGGATGGAGAGTGGAGAGTTTCAGGGACACCCTCACGTCACCTTGTCCCTTGGACAAACCTTTCTCCTGACAGAGCTCCTGGGCTCTGCTGTCCCCTCCTTGCCATTTCTTCCCAAGCATTCTGTGTGAGCTCTCTTTGCCAAGGTGATGAGCATCTCCAGCTGAAGCCCTAAAGGCCACATGGAAGCCAAAGTCCCCAGAGTTTATTTCTCTTTTCTCCTCTGTTTTCCTCCTTTATCACCAAGCAACAGTTTCCTGGTGAAGATGGGCAGAAAGAATCAGCAATATTGAGCAAACTAGGAACACTTGTTCAGACCAAATGCCCCCAATATTTCCAGCAACCAAAGCCACCTTTATCCAGTCCAGAAAACCTGAAAAAATGTGAGAAGTCAAAAGACAGTAGCTTTATATGTTTTAATAGTTTAATTCCAAGATACCCAAGGTTAATTTGAAAAAAAAAATAGAAAAATAAACATAGGTTTCATTTGTTTTTTTTTTAAACTGGTTGGTTTGGTTTCATTTTGCTGCTTTTCTGAAGTGCTTTGGCCTATGTGCATAAAAGTAAGAAAACAGAAACAAATATATTATTATCTTTGTTCATTTGTCATGAGAGTCACAAAAATCCATTTCTGAGATTGTTTTATTCCTAACTTATGTCTAGTAACTGTACAGTGTCTCACAATGATCCCATTAAATCCTTGGAAACATGGACGGCAGAAGAGCTGCTCGTTCTGTCCGAATGCCAGTGTGATGAGCAGAGTGTCACATGACTGCCTCATCACCAGCTCAACGATGTGGCTCATGAGCCTCATTCTCTGACCCATCTCATGCACACAACTTGTGCTTCACAGTGCTGCAGGACTTGCACAATGATGGGCTTTTATCTCCTGGCAGTGTGATGGGCCTCACTGTTCAAGGAGGGATGATGGCAAACTTCTGTATATGGGCATTGCTGCATCTTATTTTTGAGGATTTGAAAATATTTTGAGGATTTCTGACTTCCTGGAGAGCTCTCTAAGCTGCTCCACCTTTGGAAGCACAGGACAGTGGTGTTAGAGAGTAAGATTAAAATCTTGGAACTCTTACATGCACTTTTACAAAAGGAGTGAGGTCACAGGCAAATTAGTAAGCTGTTGGAAGGAGACTGGAACTGTTTCTAAACATTTGTCATTTTCCTACAAGGGATTTTTACCACTTCAATAAGAAGCTGTCCAAGGCAGTTGAGGGAAACACTTTGATGACATTTTCGCCAGTCTGGTCCTGGTGATGCTTCTAAGGGCAAGACAGTTTTGCAAAGCTCCTCCACCCAATTCAGAGCACTGTGACTAACTCTCCTGCATACAGCCCATTTCCTCAGAACAGCAATCACAGGCTGCAGACAGCAGCCTGGTCCTGCCCCAGTGATGTCCTAAGAACAGCCGGAGCAGTGCAGCATGTCTGAGGGAGCCTTAACATGGGTGTGATACCCTGCCCAGGAATTCCAGTCACGGAGTAATTATTTGTAATAACTCAGAGTAACAATTTCCGTATGTAGGACTCAAAAACAAGAACTACAGGTTAGGAGATAGATACTAAGCTTGTTAGATGAGAGCAGGATTTCCATGTCCTTTAAAATAAGATCTGTCCTGTTTTCTATTTTGGTCTCTCTCACCCCACCAAAATAAAATCAGCTGCAAACAGATGTGTCAGTGAGCAGAGCTGGAATTATTGCTAGTGGTGTGAGGTGGGGAGGGTTTGGCATGGACTGAACTCTCAACACCATGATTGTATTTTACTGATTAAAGAGCCAGAACACATGCACCTTCCACTTCCAGTTTAGATGAAAACCTTGACTCCGTCCTCCAGGTTGGCAAGTTTGGTGCTCAGGCTCTTTCAGGACTGTCCAGAATGTGGAAATTCGTAAACAGAGTGAGAGAGACACAAGAGACAGACACAAACTGAGGTCTCCCTAAAAACTTCCACGCAAAGAGGCCTGTGTGCTTCCCTGCATGGAGGAACAAGATCTTCCTTTGCGCATCCCTCAGAGAGTTCCTTTGTCCATCTGGGCAGAAAAAGCCAGGAAGGTGAAGTTTAATGCCAAGGAGGTTATTTTTTCTCCTCCACTCCCCATTCCAACACACACACACAAACACACACAGGGTCTGGCGCACACGCACCCTGGAGCAAGGAAAGGAATTCCCTGCAGGACACAGGCCAGGACCTCGGATGATACCGGCAGCCGGTGCGTCCTTGCCCTCACCCCGCAGAACCTTCAGCCTTCCCCAGTGCTCAGAGCTGCCCCACGCACAGACCTTGCTCTGTTCCTCGGCACAGCATCACCCTGGCTGGGGCCGGCACAAATCCTCTGGCCCCCAGCCAGCCCACAGGGTTTCTTTCCCCCTTTCTGTGCCAAAGCAAATTGACTTGTGACACCTTCCCTTATGTTTTCCTCCTTTAAAGGGTGGAAAGCTGAAAGCTTGGCTTCACTGTGTTCACTTCCATGCCTCCTTTGTGCTCTCCCACCTAGATGCTAAATAAGCTCTTTCAGGGAGGACTGGCCATTGGAGTCCCTGCTCAGCACTGTGGGCAGGCAGGGCAGCACGTGCTGGTGCACACATATGTGCTGCACCCACTGCCAAGCACACACCCAGGGTGCCCTCCCTGCAGCCCAGGGGGAACAGCGCTACCCCAGGAGTGTGTCCTGGCTCCTTTTGCTCCCACCTCCCAACATTTCAGCTCCCTGGGCCTTGACCATCCTGCTGTTTTCATTTCAGGAAGGCATATAACCTAGTTCATCCCTTCTCTGACATAATAGTACGTACTGCAGGTTTTGACTGAAAGAGAAATAAGAATTTTCATACCCTGTAGATCAAAGATCTTACTGTCCTCTCTTAAAAAAAAAATTATAACTTTACAATCTCAGACAGGACCTTGTGCTGACCTTCTTCTAGTTCCTTCACTTTAGCAGAAACCTAATCCACATATACGCTACAAACTCACCTTCTCAATCATCCATGGTTTGCAGCACTTTTCCCAAATAGAATGAGAAAAGGCTTGTCCATGAACAGAATGAACTCTGACTCTTCTACTCCTCTCCTTGAATGAGATTACAAGGGACCACCTCGTGGCTTGTGCTTATGTAAAAGATAAGACTGAGGTGTTATAACAATCCAGTCAATAATAAAATGATTAATGATAAAGGTGATGCCATGTGGCATCATCTGACAATTTGTTTTGCTAACAAAGGCACAAAGGACCAAGTCCACAGCCCTGGAAGGTACCTGTGCATGTAGATGCTGTCCAGTGAACCTGGGTGTAGCCAACAAATCAACTACCTGTGCTGCGACAGCAGCCAAGGTGCTCTGTACCAGATCTCGTGCACAGGTAATGAGAACAGCGCCCTCTGCCAAGATTAGTGCAAGAAAAGTGCCTTGCCAGGATCTCTTCTGCCTTTTTCTCTGGTGCAGCTTGCTCTGTTACCACAGTAGTTACCAATAAGACATTCCTTGGGTGCACAGTGCCTTGGTGAGGGCATCTCAGCCCTGTTTATAACAAATTCAGTGCCTAGAGGTAAAAGAGCCACAAGACACCAGAATGTGCCATCTGGCCTTGGAAACTGGGAAACAAAGAGCTTATAAATATGCAGGGACCTCCCTGTGTTCCTGGGACCACATAGCAAGAAGACAGAAAAACTCAAACATATATGGAGAGGAATGCCTGCCCTCCTCCCTTTCCATGTGCTTCAGCCAGGATGTTTGTGCAAGAAGAAAGCCAGTTGAACAATAAAACCCATATGTCAGATGCAGAAGGGAAGTCTGGAATCCAACACGCCAAAAGAAAAGATTGACACAAGTTCATCCTTATCATAAGGTTCCCTTCTGCAATAAGGATGCACATCACAGCATCCTTATTAGGGCCAAATTGATAATTGCAGTAGCGTGGTACTTGGTACTTTGAACTTTTCACCCAAGAATTGTGAAGCATTTTACAATTAACCTAAATATATCTTTATATGATAGGGGAAGGGCCCTAAAGAGATAGCTTTGCTTATTTTGAGCGTGAAAAACACATAAATCCATTACATCATAAACCAAAGGGCTCTAATTCACCTGGACATGATGCTTTTAATGAATCTTAACGGAATTATGCCCAGTCAGACTACAAGGCCAGAGGACTTGCATGTCTTCACGCTTAAAAATAGTGTTCTTGTGACCTTTTGTAGTTACATTTTTAGTGGTAGAAATTATATAAAGCAATGAAACACAGGAGTCCTCACTTTAGTAAGCATTATTAACATCTCAAAACATGGAGTGGGAAGGAAAGTATTGCAATCCAAGTCTGGCAACCCATAAATGAAGTCTAGGCACTGAGAGGTTTTACATCTGAGTACTTGCAAATTTTCACCAAATTTTCATCAGATTTATTCGTTTTGCTTGGAAAAATGTTGGCCTCTCATCTGTCTGTGTGGCGAAAGTCCCTGCTAACAGGGTTTCCTTTTACATATAACGCAAAAGTAATTAAGTTCCTAATTAGTTAAACTTTGAACAAAGTTCTGGCAATGACTTCCCTGGCAAGGAGTGTCAGTAGTTCTTACTGGACTGGGGTTGTCAGACATTTCCAAAAGACAGGACTGAGCACCTCTTAAAGCCCATGACTACCTCCTGCTCTAGGCAGCTGACAGAGATCTTAATGTCCCAGAAGTGATCCAAATGCGAGGTTTCTCTATTAAAACCGTCTCCAGGCAGCAATCAGGTTTGCCACATGCCCATGGTCCTCGTTACTCTCGGACAACCATGGTGTATCAAGGATCAGGGCTGGTGGATTCAGTGCCCTTCGCTCCTGCTGCTGTCCCCCAGTTCAGGAAGTAACAATATCCCTTGCCAAATGTCTCCAACCAAATGAGGAGAGGAAGAGGTTAGAGATACAGATGTGGAGTCTTCAGGTTCTGTAGCATCCCTGCTGTATTTATTTGCTTCTGCATGTCTACAGTGAGCTTGAGTGAGTGACTGCTGCCCTGGCTGAGGAGTCAGCAGCCGGGGCTGTTACAGTCCCAGCCCTGGCACTGACCACCACAGGGGTTTGGCTTCTGTCTGTCCTTTTGCCCGTATTTTACTTTCAGATTCTCCTTAAACTGGCATAAGGTGGTTTCACCAGCAGCAGCAGCAGCAGCAGCAGCAGCAGCAGCAGCAGCAGCGCTGACACAGGGTTTGCATGGTGCTCGAAGTGGGGGATCTTATCCCAACTTCATCCCAGCAAAACAGCACATATATTTCACCCAGGATCAGGTGTGAAAGTGGCTGCATAAGCCAGTTCCCAGTGACTACCAGGGCATAATTTGTCCTTTCCATGCCAGAGTCTGATCACTTTGGGATCAGGCTGTGCTTCACTAACAGCTCCTGGCATACTGCAGCACTGATTTCACTGGGTCCTTGACCCTGTGCAGCATCACTGATCCTTGACGAACCAGGTGCACCCTGCTAGCAAAATACACCAATACTAAAGATAAAGCAAGGAGCAAGTGTCTTGTAACACATTCCTGTGGGCTCTGCATGGAGCTGGCAGTGCAGTAGCAGGGTCTGAGAATTCTGGAGATGAGGAGGAGTGAGGGAAAACTTAGATTTGCTGTGAAAAGGCTGACAAGCTCTGTTTTAAATAGTGGGACTCCAATTTGTATTTGGTCTCTCATGAGTGGACCGTGGTAGAGAGCCAAAAGTGTTCCCAGCTTATCACTGGCACAGGAGCTCCTTACAGGGAAATCTTGAGTAAAGAGGTCAGACACACTGCTGGAAATCTCTTCTAGTCCAGTGTGGTCCTGTAGGATGCAGCTTACTGCAATACAGAAATGCTCTGTGCCTCCAATTTTTTTTTTTTTCTAAGGCAGAAGTGGGTTATATGGGCAGGGTCATTTTCTGGTGGATTTTTTTTTGTCACCTAAGATTTACCTTTTAGGATCAGTTCTTTGGCATGCACAAGCTGATGTTACTTCTCTGACTGCACTGAAGGTGTTCTGTTCTGCTTGTGACCTGTGTAAAACAAGCTAGTCAGATAGTCATCACTGGTCCTCTCCAGCCCTTTTGCCATCACCCTCAACAAGGAGACCAAGTGCTTTACCACCCATAAAGACACTGCCATGTCATTCTGATCCCCATCATGCTCATGCATTTTTGCAGACCAGGTGGATGTCCCAGGAAAGCATCTGCTGGAGAACTCCTCATTGAAGCTGCCTGTACCAGACTTGTTCTTGCAGAGCAGAGCACAGAGGTGCTTTGCAAACATTCCCACAGCCCTTGAGCAGCACAAGGCATCTTGCCACCACATATCCAAGCCTGAGTTTGCCTCTTCCTCTGGGACCACAGGCAGGAAGTAGTAGTCTACAAGTAGAAGCAATTTTGGGTGAAGACAGCTCTCCTATGTTTTCTGGGTGGCTGCTCTGAGCATAGTAGAGTGGACTACTTCCACTCTAAATGTGTTATTGCAGGGAATAGACAGGAGCTGGGTGGGGCTGCAGGGGCTGCATGGACAATAAAAGGAAATGCCTCTGCTCTGCATATGCTCTGGAGAGGGAGGGTGCTAGTGCCAGGCAGGAGGGGAAGTTGTTCAAGACAAGGTCCAGAGGGGAGGCATCTGCATGAAAACCAGAGCAGAAGAAAGTACTTGAGAGAGAGTGGATGGGTGGGTTGGGTGGGTGGGTGGTGTCAAGGGAGTGGGAACAAGACAAAAGAGGCTGTGTATGGCTGTGTGTGAGAGGATTCAAAGACAAGATGAGAGGCAGAATGTCTGTGGGTGGCATGGAGAAAGATGCAGCGTGTGTGCTGCCAAGCAGAACACTCCATCCATCCCAGATGCTCTGACCACCTTTCCAACCCCATCAACTACACCCTCATTTTACCCTGTTAGCCCTCCATATCCAGTGTCCTTTTATGAAGAAGAAAAACTGTGGTATAAGAGTCTGGGTAGGGTGCCAAGGTTCAGCAAGAGCTGTCCATCCCTTCAAGCAAACAAACAACATTTTTTCAAAGCTCCCTTGAGAACACAAGAGAGGCTTCAGAGTTGCTTTAGTGTTGGGTCTGAGGGTCATTAGAAAACAACCTCTCCAGTAATGTTTCTCCTGATTTTTGAGTCAATGAGCCATCTTCTTACAAAAAGTATTCACACACATCAGTGTTACCACAGGGAAAACAAAAGCTTCATCCTTCATTGCAGTAGCCTTCCAACTACACTCCTCCCTATAACTTCAATATTTTGCAGTTCAAGTTTTTCTTCTTCTGTTTAAAAAAAAAAAAAAGGCTTGGTTTGGAGACTGCCTGACCCACATAGCTTTGACCAAGATGCAGCTGACCCCCAGCACCCCGGGGTGCTAGCAGCTGACATTTGAAATCAGACCCCTCTCTAAGCCAGGTTCCTGAAAAGCAGTTGGCATGGGCCAAAGAGATTGATAAATAAAATTAATAGGTTTGAAGAAAAAATAGAGGAAAAAAATCAACCTTGTTCATAAATATCCCTGAGAAAGTGAAAACATAGAAATAGTGACCTAGTGGGAGGCTCTACTCAAAATTCCAGAGGATCATGGTAATCTGATATGTACACTGACTTCATGAGTTTGGAGCCCTTCTGAAGAATCAGACCACAGTAACACACACTTTTTCTTAGCCCCTGCATGCCATCTCCACGCCCTGCTGTTACAGCTCTGGTTTGTAAAAGGTTTCAGTTTGTTCCTTTGGTGGATTTTAATTGACCTGGATCAGCTTCAAGTAGGAGAAAGAAAAAGTTAAATAAAAAGACAAAAGGAGCCTTCAGAGGTCCTGAGCACTGTGCCGAGGTGGTGATCTCATGGCAGTAATGACTTCAGAGGTGTGTTTGGCTTGGTTCAGATTCCCAGAACTGCCTTTTGCCAAGGATATTTTAAGTGGGCCAGAAACATCTGTAAACACACCCATCCAAAAACACATGCTGTGATTATGCCGTTACAAACACACATCGTGTGTCTCACATCAAGTCATATGTGCTCCTCTTGGGAGATATGGGGTCTGCAGCCATAGTCACCCTGTTGGTGCTGTTTGTCATACAGCTCAGATGCCCCAGCCCACAGCTCACAGGCGAGTGACCTCAGCCCGTCAGTTGTAACCTGTGCTATGCAGTACAGGTATCTCCTGTGGAGTTCCTGATCCTGGATCCCAGATTGGGGGACTATTACCAGGTCTTATTTCTCTTATTTCGGGTTAAAATAATTTTTGGGCGATCCATCTGAACTTTGCTGTGCTTCTCATAACTAATTCATGTAAAACAGGAAGAAAGGTGCTTTTGGGGTCCAGTTTTCCAGGATGAACATGGTGCTCCTCACAGCTGTGGCTGTTTGATAGTTGTTGCTCAGAACTGCTCTCTGCAATGACTGTAAGGAGTTGTGGGTTGCCCCTGCAGAGCCCTCAATGCTCTGCCTGCTGACGTTCTTGGTGCTCAGCACATGCACTAGATCATTTTCACAAGCTGCTGTGCATTCCTCTCCAAACGCACATGGGACACACTGATTACCTCCTTTTCCAAAGGCTAAATCATGTACACAGGACTAAGGCTGGAAGCTGGCAAGAAGAACAACACTGCCTGCATAGGCAGAGTGCTTCCATGGCAAAAACTCATACTCTCAAAAGCACATATTTTCCCATAAATGGCCAGTCACAAAAGAACCAGCAGCCATGAGCTGATGTGGGCATAGGGAGGAGCTCTAATGTCCATTAATGATGAGGGAGCAGCTCTGTGTCATGACTGAACTGCAGGATAAAATTGTGGGTGACTTCACAGCCAGTGCAATGTTCACTGACAGTACTGGGGGCCCTCAGCTAGCACATGGGGCTTGGGACTTTCACCTGCCCCACAGCCCTTGGAGCACACAGAGCAAGAGAAGACCCATTTTAGCACACATAGGTATTCAGCAGCTCCTGAACATTCAGACCAAGCAGCACACACCTCTGACTCCAGCCTCTCTTGGGCACTGACAGCATCTGACGGGATCCCCTCAGCTAAACAAACTGAATCTCCTTTAAGGAGATAGAGTGTACTCTTAACAACCACAGTAACTCCTTTTTAAACTATTTTGGAAAATGCACGGCTTTAATCACCTGTTTAAACTATATTTCAAAAGCTTTGGCACATAAGGTCATAGAAAAGGCTCTCTGAGCCTGCCAAAATTTAGAGTATTTTCTCTTGAAATGACCCTGTTTCAGTGTACTGTTACAGCAGACACCAGACACCACCAAGGTCAGGTCACACTACAACGTTTGCTGTCATCCTGAGTTTGCTTCCATTGAGTATTTGACCTCATATTTCCCATGTTTGGTCCCTCTTAAGAAAGGTTGTTTTGTTGGGATGGAATCCCAATAGGTATTTTCAAGTTCAAGGAAAGTGAAAAGAAACAAACCCCAAGCCCCCACTGTGCAATCCTTCCCTCTGTACCAATACAGAGGCTGTGCTTTTTTCAACAGGCCTCCATCAAGGAGAGATGAAAGGCAGAGTTCAGGACCAGGTCTGAAACCTGGACTTAATCTAACACCACTAAATCTCTGGCTGCAATGATGTTACATTGCAGTGAGACAGGAGGGTGGAACCTGGAGGAAAATTATTACCAGTGCTTGAAAGTTTTCCCTGAGTGTGCTTTGGGGCCTCTGTTAGAGTTTTGTAATGGATCTTACCAAGGCTTATTCTCCATCATCATATGGGACAAGTCATTGCTGCTTCAGTGTTTCTGGTGGGGTAGTCTGCCTGAAGAAGCCTTCAACATCAGCTTTACGAATCAGAATCCTCGTGAGACCTGGCCTTTGTTCAGGAAAAAAAAAAGTCACAGGTCTCTCAGCATCCAGGAAACTCCTGCCTTTCAGCTGCCTCAACAAGACCTGGTATATGAGAGCAGAGATCTGGGAAGGTGCTCTTTTCAGCTGGGAATCAAGCCCTGATTTCTAATCTTCTATTCTACCAACGATTAAGGAGTCCCAATGCAAATAGACATTCCTGCTCTTTCAAACCAGCTTTGTGTCAAGATGTTTCCAGGCAGGCAATAACAAGAACAGGCACAGGAGGAGAGCCTTCCTCATGACATTACTATTAAAGATCTGAAGACCTGTTCGCCAGCTCTTTTCCTTTCCGGTCCCTCCCACATCTCTGCAAAACTGTATAGAAAATACAACCTTGCAAATTCAGCAAAGTTTTCTCTTTCTCCTCTGAGTCTGCAGGACTGCTGTTTCTAAGTATGAAACAGAAGCAAGGCAAAACCTAATTATCACATTGATTAAAATCATGGCCCAGTCTCACTGCTTTTACTCATGTGATTAAAGTTTCATTGAAATGGGAGAACAGGGGTCGACCAAGGAGTTATCATACCAATTTCAATGGGTTGTGGATTTTTGCATGGGTATTTACTACTAAATGATGGTTTAACCACACTGGAACTGGCTGGTCTGATATGCATGGAAATGCAAAAGATGAGATTACAAAAGCAGCAACATCTTGGCCAAATAACTTGGGCCAAAACAGGAGTGAGGTGTTTTCTCATCCTGCTTGATGGATGAACGGTGCAGCAAGACACTCTATGTGTTTGTATTGCAAACAGGAGCACAGCCTCAAGCTGGGGAGAGAGGAAGGGTATACCTGTGGGAGAACCCACATGTGTTGTAAATATCTTTTTCTCCTGATCGAGCAGCAAAACTCTGTGTCACCCCACTCTAATGAATACTAGGCAAGCCATGAAGAAATACATTGCTAATTGAGAAAAAAAATCTTTCACAAAGCAGCAAGTCAGCCATGAGAGGTAAGGGTCCTCAGGCTGAAGGTAAGAAAGGGCAATGACTGGCAACAGTGGCATGGGAAATGCATACCTGATGTGGGGGTTGAGAGCACTGTGGCAAGAAATCCTATTATAAAATAGGATTTTTTGCCCTAAAGGAGGAAAGAAGAAGGAGTATCTGCCATTTAGAAGTATATTACTTTTAGTAGCCTTCATGCTCTTCAGACATGCCCAGTCATTATGTGGAAATCCTGATGGTATTTTCAGCCCAGAATGAAGCTACAACACACAAAGGAACCAGGCAAACAGGATGCCAGCAAATCTTGCTAAAGGAAACACCATGTAAATCAGGGAGAGGAGGTCACAATGACTATAGGATGTATTACTTCTATAGCAAGGGCCAGCTCAGCCTTTGCCTTGAGAACAAGATTAAGTCTAAGCAACTGTGTTAAATTACATTGTGTAGGGAGGATGTCATGGGCTAGTCTTCACACATCAAATGTTATCATCCAATTCACAGCACAGGAACACAGATTTTTTTTACAGATCTGACCCACGCCCCAGTTAACCCAATCTCCTGTTCTCAGATGTAGCCCATGAGTTAGTGCTCGAAGCATTATGGTTAGGGTTAGGATTAGAAAAGGAGGGTCCTCCCTGGTTTCAGCTCACTGACAGTGCAGTGCCAGACTTGAAGAAGTGTCTTAGCTAGTTCCTACATTTGTTCATCTAATTAGGGCCACTGGACATCAGAGCATTACATGCACAGTTAGCAGTGTCAGCAGCATGGCAAACCCTGAGTCACTCTATGTGTTCGCAGCACTGTAGTATGGAAAACAAACGTAGGAGCATGGTGGAATTATTTGTTGATCCTGTGTGTTGGTAGACTTTCAAATAGTTTCTCTTCACTATCAAGTAATAACTCCAAAAAATCAAACAAGATATACCTATTGGTTGATAATTTTTTTTCCTTCTTTTCAGCCCTGGTCTGTTTGAGTGGCTCTGTCAGACAGAGACCTCATCACTGCTGCTCCCACAGCAGCGTCATGGAGATCTGACAGCAGCAGAGTTTCCAGCCCTGTCCCATAAACAAGCAGAGTTTTCCAAGCCCTTCCCTGCTTGCACTATGTTCTGAAACAAATCCATAACCAGCAAAGGAAACAATTGCACTGGAATGGAATCCCTTGGCTTTTGCTTCATTTTCTGATGTAAATGGAGCCAGAGGTGTGGAATTGGGTCCCTCTATGATGCCTCCCATGGGATAATGCACAGTTTGCATTTCTCCAAAGCACAATGATTGGGAATAACAGTTGTCAAGGAATTAATTTTGAATGCCCTTTTGAAAACAAATTCCAAACTGTTGGGATTTTCTTTTTTTTAATAAGATTTTTAACTCTAAGGGCTACAGTTGTAACAAGTTGGTTTTGATCTGTTTACAAATGGGCTTACCTGCTGGAAAAGGCTGTTACAGTGGAGCACTGACATTCAGGGCCCCTTTGAAAGACACCAGGGACCTAAAGACCACTGATGCTGTCAGATTTCCAAGACTGAATTCCTCCCTATAATATCCAGGCTTGCAGCCAATTTAGCTGGCTTGGAGCAGTTGTAGCTTTAAAACATGCTTGATGTGTATTCAGATTTCAAAAAGGAAAAAAGCAAACAAACCCAGCATTGCAGTGATTCAGAAAGATACACAGATGATGGAGTGGAGCAACAAAGTCACAGGCAAAGCCAACACAAGCAGAGATGACCTTTCTAAATTCCACAGCACTAATTCTGCTCCTTGAAAAGAGTGCCTGAACATTTGTATCCCAGCCCGATACAACTATTTCCTTTCTCCGTATCTGATTCCCTACATGGCTGCTGTGATACCATTAAAAAACTAGTTTGAAAACACAGTGGGCTATTTATGATTCTTCTTTTATGAAGACTCACTGTTCTTCAGAAACTGATCATTCATGGATATTTCTTGGGCAAGAGGCAAAGAGGAGGGAAGGTGATTCTCTGTTTAATTTTGCTCAGAAATTTAGGAGAAGTGTTCCCGTTGTTACTGACACATTTTTCTGATCTATAGCACACAGAATCCTGAATCCCCTTGCCCATGCAGCAGAGATAAAGGAACACAACTGAAGCCCTCCCAGCTACCAGTGGGCATGTAATAAGCTTAGAGGCTCTAAAGCATTTTTATTTAGTATAATGAGTGTTGTTAAACTCAGAATTCAGAGGAACTTAAAACTGCAGAGGAAACATTTTCCGCTCACAGATTAGGAAATAGGTACTCTGGAAAGAAAAGATCAAGAAATTTTATCTGTGGGAATCCTTTGGAAAAGGCTGTGCCATTTTAATTGTTGTATTGTTGCTACAACAGTAAGCAGAACCATATTGAGACTGTGGGCACTAGACATGGAAAAATATGGATGAAAACACTAACAAGCACTAGTCTTGACTGCAGTCTTAAATTAGTCTGTCCCAGTGGTACCTTTTCGCTTACAGGAAATGCCTCCTGAGGTATTTCCCAGGAGAATGAGAGCTGATGGGGAGGGACTGCATAGTTTGTAATACTCCATGAATGTGTGTGGGGAGGGAAGGGGGGGTGGGTAGGCGGGAAGGAGGAAGGGAAGGAGGGGACTGGCTGCTTTATTTTGTCTTTTTAAAGGCAAATCACATATATGGGGGGGAGGGGGCTACTCTTTCAGTTTCCAAAAATGTCTCTTATATATCTTACATTCAAAAGTACTGGTAAGGGTTGTTTAGAGACAGAGAAGATGTCATTCCTGAAATTTCACAACTTGTCAAATCTTGTATGCAGAGACAAAACAAAGATCAGACCACAGAGTACCAGATGGCAAATACAGTATTCCTCGTATTTCTTCATAGTTTTTAAAAATCTTCTGACCTTCCAAGACAGTCTTTGTGACTGAGATGTGGTGCACTCCCATTTATTTAACACTTTGAGTAGTTGTTTGCAGGACTGAACCTGTGACGTGAAAGAGATCAAAATAGCTTAATTTGGATTAGAGTACATTTTTCTCATGTAATATATCCCTTTCAGCACATCTCCAGGGAGGGTTTTATAGCACAGATATTTCTCAAAGTGACAGAACTGTGAAAGTGTCTGCCCTTGGTATGTGTTTACCTTGGAATATTTTCTCAAGAGGCTTCTTTCTCAACACAAACGGACTTCTCCATAGACACAAAATTTCCCTGTAGTGCAGAGAGAAAACTTTCTAAAGGAAACTTCCTACACGACAACAACTAAAACTGACAAATGGGGGCAGGAGAATGCATTTGGACCGCTATTGCTTTTCCTGCTTTCTCTATGATAACTGGTCCTAGAAGCCCCAGCATCCCAGCCGGCAGACGCCACTCTAGGCAGCACCATTAATGGAGCACAGCAGGAGCTCGGGCCAGTGTCTGAGGACTGTTATGCACCACTCTGCTCTCTCTGGTATGGCAACAATCCCCATGAGAGGAGCCTTAAAAGTCTTGGAGTGGGAAATAGAGTGCTCAGGTGCCCTGGTGTGCAGGAAGTGCGGCCTTCCAGAACACACGTGCCCAGCTGTCCCGGCTCCTGTCACTTCTTGGCTCTCCCACCGCGTTTGCCCAGAAAATCGATCTCGTAGCGTCACTTTCTGGGTCGCTCTTTCTCCGTACTAGCTCCGGGCTCCCGGGCAGCGCCCACCGTGGTCATCGCGACCATTGCGAGCTGGGGCAGAGGCAGCTCCGGGGCGGCCTCAGAACCCCTTCAAGTGCCCGAAAGGGCTCCCGCGGGGCCCCGGAGCTCGGCCGTTCGGCCGTCGGGGCCGCGCTCGGGGCGGGGGCGCCGCGGCCCCG
>VZRQ01009259.1:82153-169399 GCA_013397975.1 Machaerirhynchus nigripectus | reverse complement strand
CGGCCGCCGCGCTCCGTCCCGCGGGGGCTGCGCCGCGGACGGGACGGGACGGGACGGGACGGGACGGGAGCGAGTGTGCCACCGCCGGGGTGGCTGCGCTGCGGGTCGGTGGCGGAGTCGTTCAGCTGTCGACGCCGGGGCCGCGGGAGGCTCCGCGGAGGCGGATCGGGAGGCGCTGAACGGGCCGGGGGCGGCGGAGGCGGGGTCCGGTGTGTGCGGAGCCGGGGTCGTGCCTGCGGTCAGGAGGGGACTCACGCGGGACTCTGGGCGCGCCGGGGCGGTGAAGGGCGTTCGCAGAGTCCCTGCTGCATCCCTCCGCTGATCCAAGGGAGCTGTCGGGGGTGCGTTACGTGCGCTCGTGTCGGGACAGAAGGACAGGCGCGGTACCCTGCCATCGCTGCCTCGTCCCTCTGCCTCCCCGGCAGCAGCTACAGCCGCCCCTGAGGGCAGCTGGCGGCACCGGCTGCGGCCGGACAGGAGTGCCCGGGCTTCACGGAACCGCAACTGCCCATGGTGATTTTTCAACTCAACAAACAACAAAATATCGTATTAGCACTAAGGTTAGCCTGAAATAATGGAAAATAAGAGGGAAAGCTGTAAGCATTTTCTAAAATGCCAGTTTGAAACTTCTAAAATGAATCATCCAACACAAACAGTGGCTGAGTGGAACAATTTTCTTTGCAGGGAGTTTCCACTGGAATAAATAGCAAGTTCTGTTTAAAAAAAATATAAAAATTTGCAGCTAGTTGTAATACTTGTTATGCTTGCCAGGGGCTGGAGTGTGCCCACAGCCAGGTAAATTCCTGTGATCCAGAGTGATGGTTCTTTGCAGCTTTTTCTTCCAGTTCTTTAGAGCCACTTGCAGTTTTTACCTATGAGCCCTACCTAAGACAGTGGTGGCTGGATTTCCCTTTACCTTCTGATGTTATTCTATATTTACAATATTCCTTAACATTCTTTTTCCTAAGCAGACCCCTGCCTATTGATGCCTCCGTGTAACCCAGAGTGTTGTGATGTGGCAACTCTGCATTATCTGCAGACAATGGAAAATGAGGGCATTTAACAGGGTCCTCTTTGTCTCAGCATCACAGCCAGTGTCTCACTTGCACAGTCTGAGCAGTAGGGCCATAAACACCTCTTTTGCAGGAGCATGAAGCTCTACATAGATTGTATTCCCCAGACGAACAAAGGAGGACCAGGCACTGCACCTCAGCCTTCCACTGATGCCTTCAAGGACCTGGTCATCAGTTTGTCCAGCATGACTTTCAGCTCATTAAGCCACTGGTACTTGATGGGTTATGTACAAATGAGAATGTTCCTGGTCATGACACAGCTGCCAATGCCACACTGAGATCTGGCTCACACCCAGCTGCAGGGAAGTTCCTGGGTAAACTTCCTGGGCCCCTGGACTGGTGCTTTCCTGTGCACAGCTAAAGAGAAGTAAAGTAGTCTGTGAGCCAGAGAGAGGTGTTCAGGAGGCTGTTTTGGTCTGCACAGACCAAACCTACCCCCTGAGTCTGCAGCTGACCAGTTTTCTCCAAGATCTCATTGCCCGCACAGGCAATAGCTGTGTTGTAGCCCATCTATTTATCGCCCTCTAGTGAGGTTTTAAAAATTAACATAGAATCCTTCCATGAGGAAAACAAACATTAGAATTTATCGGTTTAAAAAGTTTTACATTTTTTGAGAGTCAGTGGCTTCAGGAAATCCCTCTCAAGCATGATACCACACTTTAGATGGGTGCATAGCCTAATTTTGGATAGGCATGGAGATGTAAAACAGTGTGTGTCTCCCCTGCAGTCTCTGGGTTCTCAGCAAAGGTCTTTGCATCAACAGCACTGGATGGAGTTCCTTTCTTTTTACCAGTTTTTAAGTGCTGTTGCACTTTAGTTTTTGGCTGAACCCACATGTAGATCACTTGACATGGCTCTGGTCTAGGTGATTGCTTATGCTTCTTGGTGCTCCACCTTTCTTAATTATAATTCAGCTGGGCTGGCCCCAGACTTGAGAAGTGGCCTTGTCTTTGCAGAGGAGCTAGCTCCAGGGGCTGGAACTCTTTTAGGTTGTAACCAGGGGATGCGATTCAATCACCTCTGTAGTCAGACTGGTTTTACTTCACAGGTGTGGGAGATGATGAAGAATGTACCATGAATATGGTTTCTCTTAATTAGCCTGAAGATGTAGCGGATGCTTGTTCTTCATGACCAGCCATGAGGGTTCTCAGTTCCTCTCCTGCTTGTAATGCACAAGGCTCTGATCTGCAGTTCCGATGCAGAAATCCCTGTGGATTCTTTCCTAGTTCCTTGTGGGCAGCATTACATAAGTACACTGTACTCCATCTTCCTGCCTGCCCCAGGTTCACCACCCTTCTGTCACACCAGCACCCTCCAAAACACCCCCAGATTCCTGTATTTGTTCTGTTCACTTTCATCCAGATGCTACTCACTCCTCCACTCTTGCCAGTGAAACCATTCAGCTCTTGCTGGAGCAAGAGCTCCCAGCAGATCTGAAAACAAACGCCTCTGAGAATGCCCCCAGCAGCACTCAGCCACTCTGATTGTTGCTCACCTGTGTCCTGCATCACCTGTGTGCAGTCACACATATGTCACACGCACGTGTCTCAAATGAACACCCTCAGCAGCCTCCGGAGCGCTGGCAGCACCTCAGCACTGCTCAGGGGACTCCCCAGGATGTGTCTGGCTGGAAGCTGGCACGCAGAAGTCACGCAGGGGCCGTACTAAAGTGGTGCTATGGTGCACACTGAGCTACATGGATGGTTTTTCAGCTAAGTCAGGAAATCTGCCATGGCAGCTCCCCACCCCTCTGTGTGCTGCTGGCGAGGGACTGACATCTCCTCAAGGCAGTGTCAGCACTGTGGGTACTGACATCTAACAGAGCAAACAGCCAGTCTGCTTAACAGTACCTTCTCCACTTCAGCCAGAGGCTGGGAGTGTGACAGTCACTGTGGTTTAACACAAAACTAAAAACCAATGCACCCCACTTCTTCTCATCTTCAACTTCTCTGCATTTCCTCCTGAGGCGTCTTGGAGCTGGGAGGAGGAACTGGCACAGGGATAGGTGCTTAGTGCCCATGCATTAGGGATCAGCCTTTCTTTGCTTGTGCACAGTGCTGCCCTCCTCATGTTCCCACAGAGCAAATGGCAGGACAGATAAGAACATGAAAGTTTCCAAAACCAGGCACCCATAGTTAGCCCCTCAGAAAACAGCTAGGGTGGAGCCCAGTTTGTGGCATGTGAGAGAAACTGAAGCAAAACAGGATGTTTTTGTGATTTAAAACTTATTTTTCATAATTCCTATTTAAAGGCTTGTTTTGGTTTGAAGTTGTCTGCTACATTTATTGGGAAATTTATAACCCAAAGAGCTTTGTGCATGTGTATGTGTATGTGCAGATGTGTATGTGCACATGTCCTTGTGTAGGGATTGCACATGAAGAGGCTACTACTCAACTTCAGGAAAATTTTTGTCCTGAAAATTAGTAAAACTGGCAGGTACTAACAGCTAAGTAATGGCAAATATAAATTCTATCTATGTAGCTTTTCTGTAAATCTTGCGGAATAATTGTTTTTTGCTCTGAACACCTCAATATCAGAAAGATTATGTCAAATTATAAAGTGTTTACCAAAGACCCACGAAAATACTCACGACTGGAGGTATTCGTTTATGCATAAACATGTTAAGCTCATGTAATGGGAAATGGGGCATAACAGGCAGACTAGGAAGCCTTTGAGGTCATCTGTACCCCATAGTATGTCCTGTATTTAGCCTAGTTTCAGCTGATACAGTTTTCACGCTGTAGATGCTAAGGCAAAAGTGAAAAAGAAATACTGTGAGAAATTAAAACAGGGAATAATATATTAATAGAATATTGTCTTTAAATGGAATGTGTCTTGGAGTTTTCCACTGCCTGCCCCTTCAGGCTGTACTGGAAATGGAGGCACAGGGAACATCTCCAAAAAGAAGCCCCATGGCCACTCTCCAGGTGCTCCTGGGGGCAGGTGAACCTCCATGCTTCTGTGCCTCCGTGCTGCCCCTCTGTCACACAGAACCAACCCCCACAACCCCAGCCTGTGCCCTTGCACGGGGCATGAGGGGTCATTATGCTGCTTTAGCCTTAGTCTGGTTGCCAGGGGATGATACACCCACTCTCACCACCCCCATCCTCTGCAGAACACTGGCATTTTATTACTGCCTTCAAGGGAACAAGATTTTCTGCCTTTGTGGCTTCTTTTCCTTGGCTATCTCTGAGTTTCTGCAGTGGCTTGCAGCAGTTGCTCCTGTGGAATAATTGTAACAGCCCTGTATAAGGAACTTTATGTGCACAGTAGTGATTCCACTGTATTTTCCCATCTCTCATGCCATCAAAGAATGGGACGTTCTTTAAGGCCACACTTAAGAAGCACACAAGCCTGACTTGCACTGGTTCATAGCAAGAGCTTCATAGTAAAAGAATGTGCACATTTCTTTGCTAGCCTTGGCAAACTCTCCCCTGGCCTCCAGGTTATTTCATCTTTGAGCTCCTCATCAGCTCTGATCAGCTTCTCTCCTTCCCTTTCCCAGCCCACTGGCAGCTCTTCAGGCTGTGTTTTCAAACCTCTCCTTTGCACTTTCTGTTTCACATGGGCTCAGCTCACATAATGCTGCTCCCTCCTGCCTTCACTTTCCTGACCTTTTCTCAGCTGCTGAGCAATGTCTCCCCCTTGGCCTCTATCACTGCTCAACCCTTAATGCCTTCCTGCAACTCCAAAAACAGGCAAAAAAGTGTGATTGTTTAAGACAAAATCTACTTTTATTTGCCCAGCTCATGTAACTTTAGACTCACAGCTCCACTGAAATTCATGATCTTGGGATCCTCATTTGAGGCTGGGATGTCTATTTTTCATTTCAATCAACTGCAGAATTCTGGGGAATTAAATCCTGCAATTCAGCACAAACCTATCCTGGGGTTTGAGAAGTAGTTTGACAGTAAATGCTACTAAAAGTGTACCCACACTCATGCTGACAGGCAGATGAGCAAGCAGCAGAAGGAGGAAAATGCCTTTCTTGGCGTGTGCTAGCAGAGATGCTGTTGATTAACCCATTTTTCAGCCAGCCAGCTCTGCAAATGCCATTTAACAACCGCCGAGTCTGTATAATGCTAACGGGATGCTTATAAGGCATAAAGGGATTAATGTTCAGCTCTAATGAAATCCAGATGCACAGAGCTGCCTCTTCTCAAAGTCCTTTCTCTGGCCAAGCTGTGAATAAAATGATTTAATCATTGTAAATAGATGAGAAGTGCCATCACTCAACATGAAGTAACATTCACTCGGTACTTAGATCACAGGCACTGAAGGCTGCTGGCAGTGGCCTGGTGGAGGGGCCAGGGTCACCCACTGACCTTCTGCCTGCAGCAGCATCAGTCATGTGGGGGGAACATGGGACCTTCCTTGGGGAGCACAATTCGTGCAAGTTTGCATTAGGGCTGGGGGAAGCTGGCTTGGAAACCAGCCTCCTTCTATCCCTGAGCAAAATCCAGGGCAGTTCTGAAGCTGGTGAGTCTCTGGTCAGTCTTCCGGGGTGCTGTGGGCCACTGGCATCTTGGCGCCTTGCCCTGGGTGTGTGCCTGGGAGATGTAGGATTTGTACCAGTGTCAAGTGAAGCTGCACTGTCTGTAAAGGAGATCTGGAGCATTTCTGCCTCGTAAACTGTTTGTGGTTTGCACTTTCTCTTGTGCAGATTTTATTTTCCTTTGTCACACACAGATCTGGGTAGTTTGCATTTCAAGCACTGAGAGTTAACCTTGGCCCTGGCAAGGTCTGGACCACCATACTCATGCTCAGAAGCCCTGAATGGAAAGGCTGAAGTAATTCTGCAGCTGAGGAGACCCAGCTGTCTATGTGTTTTTAATTTTTCATGTGGCAGGAGGAGGGGTTTTGAAACAAGAGGCAGGGGGAAAAGGAGTTATTTTAAAGACACTAAGGAATGTGTTACATTTTTCTGTTCCTCAGGTTTGGCTGCTCTGCAAGTTTTTCATCTTGCCAAAGCTCAATTCAGTGAACTGTTTATTTGCATTTTTAAAGAGAGAGCATGATTCTTAGTTTACTTTGGCCTCACTGATGAATTTTTATACTGTGAAACCCAGCAAGTTCCCTTCCAATGTTGTTACAACTTCACAACAGAAACTTCTACCCCACAGTACCAACCTAAATTAAATGGTCCAAAGGGCTTTATAAAAGTGTGCCCCCACTGATTTCCCATGTGAGTAGTATCTGTAGTTAGCTTTTAATCATTGATGTCATGCTCATTGTCAGAGCCTGCCTCAGCTTAAGGCCAGAGACCATATATGTGTGTAGAGGTTTTCTTTAGAATTCCTTGGGAGATGTTCGTGGGGTGGCTTTCAACATTGGTTCAAAAGAAGGAAAGGAATGAGGAAAGAGTCCTGCTATAAAATGATATCAAAACATGTAGGGGCAATCTGTTGTGATGGGTTTTCACCATGGCAAGAAGCATTTCAGGAAAATCCCAACAGGTGCCAGCTGTTTGGTCTAATCCATTGTCAACACATATTTCAAATTTACTTGGCCCCGGACATCAGAATCATGACAAAACTGTCTGGACCTCCAAGAACAGGTGAAGAAATTTTACAAAACAAGGTTTTACTTTTCTCACTGCTTTCAATCTCCCTTGCCAGTAGGAGAAAAGGGAAGGAAGCACTTCATCTAGCAGCTGTTCATGTCTTGCCAGGCCAAATGCTCAAAATTCAGAAGTATTTCTGAATCAACATCAATATTTATTGATCTCTTCAATTTCCATCAATTAGTCACTTGCTGTGCTGTGCTAGTGACAGAGAAGAGACTTGCATTTGTGTTGTTTAAAGTTTTTCAAATTGGTATTGATGCAAAAAATACTTTGTCCGAGTGTATCCTTTGGATGTTCAGGGCCTATTCCTCTGGATATTCATGGCCTATTCCTGCTGCAGGTGATGACTAAGAATCATCCTCACCAGCAGTAAGCATTGTTCTTGCAGTGATTTTTTTTTGTTGTCCCAGAATATATAAACACCCCTCTCCTGCTGAACCTTAAGATTTACAGAGAAAAGACCATCTGTGGATGTTCTCAGCAGAGGCTGCCTGTAATTTTCAGAGATTCTGTCCAGCAACACTGTATCAGGGTTGAGGCTTGGAAATAACAGGACATTTTTCTATTTTTGTATTCATCAGTTTTTACCTCTCTGTTCGGTTCTGGGACCTCAGTGAGGGAGCACAGAGCTGCAGGTGGACACCGGGTTTTTCACAGAGGCACAGCTGATGGATGAGACCTGTGGTTTGTCTTCCTGATTAAAGCTTTTGGGCCCCCCCTTGCCTGTCTTCAAGTGACAGTTCAGAGTTTTGCTCTTCTTTGGGACCCCGAGCAGTGCTGTGTCATGGGACTGAACATTTGTGCTGTTCTCCAGGCATGGGCATTGCTGGCAAGGCTGTGTTCAGTAGCCAGAAACACAGCCCCAAGCCGTGACAAGTTCCAAGTGTCCTTACTTGGGTTCCAGCCCAGTGCCATTTAAGAATATCCCCATTACATCAGCTGCTCAGAAAGACCTGCTTCGGTCAGGAAGACTGGTGCTCTTTGTGGTGATGGTCCCCTCCATGCTTTGCAGGACATCCTCCCTCATTGCCATCCTCTGCTGGCATTGCTCCAGACTCCAAGGAAGGCACAAGTAATCCATGGGAGCAGGGAAAAAATGTGGTATGGAACAGATTAGTGTGAGTTAAGCTAATCCCCAGCCACCTCCCTTTCCACCTCCAAGTGGAAAACCCGCTTGGCCTTTGGCAGGCAAGGATTGTTTCTCCCAGTCCTGCTTATATGGGACATTTTAAAATAAACCAGCAGGGTTCCACTTCTTGGAAGGAAGAGGAAATGTTTCAAAGTGTGTCCTTGCAAACTGATTTACTGCCACCAGGCTCTGCATATTTTAAGAAGCGTTTTAGTTTGTTTGGAGCTGTGTATTAGCAGTAAGAGAAGAGGGAAGGAGTTAGTGAAACATGACAGGGAGATGAAGTTGTGTAAAATGGCTCAGATAAATATTTACACCCAAGTTTCTTAGCTCTGAGTTCACATCAAACCATGGTTCATACAGAGCATGTTTTTTGGAGGGCCTGCTCCATTTTGAAGTCTTTTCCCTTCCCCCTGTCAGGTAATGATGGCCTGCCTGCCTGGCAGTGAGCTGTAAGGAAGCTGGTTAGCAATGCCTAGTCATGACCACTATCATGGGAGTATATCTCTGCTATATATGGCATCTTCACAGAATCACAGAATGGGTAAGGCTGGAAGGGACCATATTGAGTCATCTAGTCCATCCTTCCTGCTCAAGCAGGTCATCCCCGAGCACAATGCACAGGATTGTGTGCAGACAGTTCTGTAATATCTCCAGAGAGGGAGACTCCACACCCTCTCTGGGCAGTCTGTTCCAGTGCACACAGAACTTGCACAGTAAAGTTCTTCCTCATGTTCAGATGGAACTTCCTGTCTCCCAGTTTCTGCCCATTGCCTCTTGTCCTGCTGCTCAGCACCACTGAGTAGAGCCTGGCTCCAGCCTCTGACACCCTCCCTTCAGATACTGATAGACATTGATGAGGTCACCTCTCAGTTGTCTCTTCTCAGGGCTGAACAAGCCCAGCTCCCTCAGCCAGTCCTTTTAAATGAGATGATCCAGTCTTCTTCTCCTGGCTGAGAACTGTGCAAAGACAGGGAAGCCAGTGTAGAAAACAAATCACAGCCCAGGCTTAGTCCTAAAACTCCAAACATTCACCTTCAAGAGACACTTGGAGAAGTGGAGGGTTTTTATCTTATTCTGAGCTGGGCAGGAAACCAAGGCTGAGAAGAAAACACATCTTTTCCAAGGAGCTGATGGCATGATGTAGGAAGGAGTGTGCTTTTCAAGCCGGTATCAGCCAAGACCAGGCTGGCAGAGTGTCACAGCACCCTGATGAGACTCCCAGTGGGTGCCCTGTGATGGATTTCCTATTTGAGGCAAGGGGGAATGGCTGCAAGACAACAGCTGCTGGAGTCCCTGCTAAAACTTTCCAACTTGAGGGGTCACATTCAAACTGTACAGTTTGCTGAGTGGCAGATGAAGTCTGGGAGCAGGAGTGAAGGAGACAGCAGTTGTGCGGGTGCACTTTTCCCTAAACTCACTTAAAGTGTAAAGCCACAGGTTTGTTCAACAGCCCGAGGTTTTTTCAGTTCATGTAACCTAATGTCTGATTCCCTTTTATGCACGGAACAATTTCCCCTTCTGTTTCGTTATCTTTCTCTAATGGCATTTGCTAACTAGAAATGCAACAGCAGTCTGACATGGGTACACGGTAGAGCATCCAGTGCTCACAGGAACAGAGCAGGAGGCAGCAGTGTCCCACATTATTTCATTAAGACACTTTCGTAGGCATGCCTCTGCTAATGTAAACTCATTATCGGATAGAACAGCAGCAGTTGTTTTCACATGGATGGATCCAAGTCCAAGTGATGAATAGTTTCTGTACTCTTAGCTGGGTTCTTAATTTTTTTTTGAATGTTGCCTGAGAACTAAGTGGCCATGTGCTACATTTATACAGTAACTTTTGCCCTGTTCCAGTAGACCACTGACAACTGTGCTCAGCTGATTAATAGCAGTGCTCTGCTATCTGCTCTGACACCACATGCTGATACTGTGAGGAGAATATTTGTAGGAAGAAAGGGTTTCACAACATCCATCCAAGAATAAGAATAATGTTGATGTTGCAGCCTCTGAACAATTTGTGATGCTTCAAATAATCAAAGACATTGTGACCCATTTTTTACTCTCTCTCACCATCTTTAGCAACATAAGCCTCCCTAACAGATAAGAATGGCAGCGTGAAATGGACTCTGAGTCCATGGCTATAAAAATTGGGGGTTTCTTTTTGAAGAGTATATGATACCCTTTCATCATTTCTGCAGCTAGGAAGCGGACTGTTTGTCTAACAATGAGAGAGTGACACTGACAGTTTAAATGTTCCACATAAAAGAGTAACAGCCTGGCAGCTAAGAGCATTGGGAGCAGTAAATTTCCCTTGGAAGTGTGAGCTGGGTGCTGTAATCCCACCCTGACACGCTGGGGTTGAAGAAAGCACAGGGTGGTTTCAAAGAAACAGTGTATCAGTGTTTCTGAAACAAATATTTCAGTTTATGTTTTGCAGAAAAATCCCTGTTTAACTATTTTTTTTTTTTCATTTCTGAATGGCAACTAAACAAAAAAGTGTCATTCCAGTGCTACAGGCATTGCAAACTTTGACCAGTTCTTGACAGCAGGAAAATCCCTCCTGTGCTAAGCAGGTGTCATTATTTTTCAGCTCCATCCCACCTTAACTATCTGGAGAATAACATTCAAGTGCAGAGGTCAGTGGGGGGAAAAAAAAACCACTGCTGCTGGCCAGCTGAGCCGATAGCATAGACCATAGATGGATTTGGAATGAAGGG
Organism: Machaerirhynchus nigripectus; assembly: GCA_013397975.1. Lineage (NCBI taxonomy): Eukaryota > Metazoa > Chordata > Aves > Passeriformes > Dicruridae > Machaerirhynchus > Machaerirhynchus nigripectus. The sequence continues at coordinate 158,911 of VZRQ01009259.1, read as the reverse complement.
CATTAGACTCACAACCTCCCCGGTGCCAAGAAATACACAGCTAAAATCAGCAGCTCAGAGATGAGTAACGCACAAACATGGTCCAGAGTGTTAGAAGTGTTCAAGCACTTCCAGAGTATGTTGGGTAAATGAGTATCTGTTTCCATGGCACCAAAACAGCACAGAGATCACGCCATATCCTTCAGCGGTTCTCTGATTCCATGCCCAGTGAATGAGAGCAGAGCTGACCTCCAGGAAAACACTCCCTGGCTCGTGTGGAGGAGCACAACGAGGTCCCCTCTTCATCTAGAAGCAATGCTTGTGGGCAAGAGCTGCCCAATGCTGCTGGCAGCCAGGTGAGCCTGGCTGGGAGCCACCAGCCCCTCCTTTGAGCCCAGCCAGCTGTGCTCGAGCCCAGCCTTTGGGCAGGAGGGTGAAGGGGCTCCAACATCAGACAGAGGACTTGTAATGCTTCTTCTGCGTAGTTAGATGGGAGGGGTTTTTTTGCAAGAAACCCATGAAACTGTAGAGCTTAGAAACATGCAGGATTCAGAGTGCATTTACATGGCTCTGGGAGAACGCTCAAGGTGTTAGGAGACTGTCCTTGTCCAGCTGCCTCTTAAGAAAATTTAACTTACATGGGCTGGCCCATGCACACTCAAATTGTTTAAAATGGGGTACACAGCTAGGTTCTCCCATGCGGAGAGGGAGCTCACAAGCAACTGTTTTACTTTGTATGCCTACTGAAACCAGAGGCAGAACAATTTATAATTCCTCTATTAAATACACAAATTAAGTATGTTACGCCTGAAATTGTGCCAATTAGTTGTGTCCAATTCCCTCAGTCAGATGATAGTTTTAGAGTGGCCAAAATGATTGCCTTACCTACAGTAAGGGGACTACGTCATCTCAGTGATGTCCTGCCAAAGGGACGTGACTGGCTAGGATGAAAGAGACTTTGGCTGAAGTCTTGGAAGGCAGTTTTTTGGTTTGCCTAGAGTCTGTTTGGGGTCAGGCAGCTGGACCTCTAGACAGCTGATGATCTCAGCTTTTTTTTTTTTTGAGAGATCAATTATGGGGAGTACCTTGTGTCCTGTAGTCACAAGCATTTCACTGGAAACTGTCTTTGTTAGACAGTTCTGTCTTTGTTAGACTTCCAGGGGTAGCCCAGTGCCTGCTGGAAGTGGTACTCTGGGACAGGTCCTCAGACCCCTCAGGAGAGGTGAGGTGTGTGGGCAAAGACAAGGCTGCTCGGAAGTGCTGCCACCACTCAGATACAGTCTGAAACCCTTCCCAGTGGTCAGAAGAAGAGATCCATCAGTACTGACTCCCTGAAATTTATTCCAGGATAAATGCTCTCCAAAACTGAAATTCCACCACGTATGTCTTTAGTACCACTTGTACCCAGGAAGAGAGTGGAGTGGCCAAAATGACTGCCCTACCTACAGCAAGGTACTGTGTGCCGTGGGATTCTTTGGCACAGAAGATACGGGGCAAGAGCAAGGGTCTATTACAATGCCATTGAAGACATTGCTGCAATCTGCAATGCCCCTGGCACAGAGGTGCACCAGCTCACACTGTCTTCATCAGTGACCTCTGCAGCTGCTGGCATTTGCCCCCAGGCATCCACACCCATCCTTGCTTCCCACCTTAAGGTAGTGCATGACTGATGCTTTGCTGCATTATGTTTGTAGGAACATTTTATTCTATTAAGGCACCTCCAGAAACCAGATGTTCTGTTTTAGTGGGAACTTCCTTTTTTTAAAACAAGCATTTCTGAGCTGATGTTATTTTTATTCAGTTCTCCCTGTGAAACTTCCAAAGACAAATTTTTGCTTGGCAATGTCATAGCAGGGTATGAGGGAGAAATTGCTACCCATCTGTCTCTGTCTACATGTGTACATGTACCCAGGAAACCTACTCAAGGAGCACTACTGATACTGCAAAGCTGAATATTCATATATTAGGAAATTGCTTTACTAAATCACACCTGCAGGCCCACTCCAACTCTAGTTACATAATGGCACACACTTTTTCACAAGGTCATCTGTTCTTCAGAGGCCTTTGTTGGACCTGATCAGGCATGGAGTCAGGAAGTCTGTGTTGTAGAAAGCTCTAGCCTGCAGGATTCCCAGGTCTTTTGTTGCAGAAGTCAAAAGGTGTCCTGTAAACTAAATGGGAGATGAGGAGGATGTCCCTTCTCTGGCAGCTGGACTTCACACCAGCCTCTGCCATGGATTTCCTTTCTGAACTGTGTTAAATCACATAACCAAATTTTATTTTCTCACACAAACCCCTGGAGACAGACCTGCAGCCATGCTGAGCTTCTGTAGCTCCAGGGAGGGTAAACAGAAGCAAGTACTTCAAACCAGCCCCAGCCAGCCTTCCAGTTTGCTCTGAGAAACCGGACACAATGGGGTGAACCCCAGTCACGCAAATTGACTGAAATGGCTCTGTCCTTTGCATTTCCATCACTGATATGAGGATAATACCTTCCTCTGACATCACAGGAATGTTAATGTTGTCATAAGGTGCCGAGCTGTAATAGCCTTGTGTCCTCAGAGATGGGACCAGTGAGCTCACATGCAATGAATGTTTTCTGTGTTCAGCACAGACCTTGAAAAGTATACAGTTAACAAAAGGAACAAACTTTCCCCATAAGGGCTCTCCCTCATCAACCAGAAATCATGGCTTCTTTTATACTTAGAATTTTTCATGTTTTGTAACATTCAGAAGTCAAAAGATCAGTAAGTCTCAATATGCTCTGAACTCCCTGCCACTGAAAGCTCTAACATAGACAAATGCTGAAATTAGAAATGAGCCACGGGACAGATTTTCCCATGCTTACTAATCAGGAGTCACTGATGTAAGGATTTCTCTCCCAGGCTAAAATCTGTCATCTTTCTTCAGCACAAAATTTATTTAGCAAATAAAAAGAGACCTGTGACCTCTGTATATGTCAACTTGGATAGTTATAATTTCTAACTCTCAGGTCTCACCATTACAGTCACCCCACTTCTGTGTTATACAAGACTTGGTGGCTGTGGCTGTTAAAAAGACACAAATGTCTTGAGGTTAGGCTGCCTGGAGAGGGGCCTAGTAACAGCCTGTTTGCTGAACCTGTGAGTCATGGAAAATGAAAATAGAGAAAAATCTACTGAGGAACCTCATCCATTCCTCCAGCTAATAAAGTAAGACTCCCTAGAGTATTATAGGCTCTTCATATCTTTTTCTGGTCCAGTTTTAAATTGTATTTCTATACCTTTCCCTTACAAACTATTCCATATGTGTTTGGAATTTTTTCTTGAACTTCATACTTTGGTTTTTTTCCTCTGTTTATTCATATAATTACTTTGAGATTTGACAGTGAAAACATAAATGTGAGAGTTGAGCAGTGTTTTAATGATCAGGAAGGGGAGGGAGATGTCTGACAGCACCGATCATGGCTTTCAGTGCTGAGGTTTCATGACTATTAGCTAGACAAAAGGAAAATTTGTAGAGTATGATGAGCAGCAGGTCTGCTTCCAAGGTGGCTAGGCTAACTTGAATGTCTTTTTGTCTTGCAGAAGATGAAGCCAATCGTCCAAAGAAGACGATCTACCTCATCTGCCATTACTAAAGCTCTTGGCAAATCAAAGTCCCATTCCAGGTAGAGGAAATACCTTTCTGACTCCTGTTTCCATCCTTCTGCCTATACAGACTGAAATCAAACTGGTTTTCAAATTCATTTAACAATGTTGAGGGCAATTTGATCCTGCAGCAGGGGCAGGCAGGGGCAGGTGGAGAGGGACGAGGCACCAGACAGACATGGTGGGTTGCAGGACATGGGCTGATGCAGCATTTAGCACTCCTGAGGAGCATCCTGGCATTCCACCTCAGCATTTCCCTGTGCAGCCACCCCCAGCTTACTCACTGCCAGAGCCCTCTGCAGCCCCTGCTCTGTCTCCTGGACTGCCAGGGGGAGGGACAGCCCTGAGAATTGCCTCTGGCTCAGCTACACGTACACCTGGGCAGCTTAGGGGGCTGGAGCTGCTTCTGGAGGTGGAGGGAGTAGTGGGAGGCATGCCCAGGCCCTGCCAGCCCTGTGCAGGACGGCATCAGCTCAGGATGTTTGTTGGAAGAGCCGCCAGACCCAGACATGCTCCAGGACAGCCATGTCCCTGTCAGAGAACAGCAGCTTTCCCTTACTACCAGCTGGGGTAGTGGAAATCTGCCTCCCTTGCCTGCACCTCCATCGAGTCTCTGCCAATGCTTTGCTCCTGCAATGTGAAGCACCAGGAGTGTCAGCAGAGTCAGGGGGCCACATGCCAGACATGCACATCTTCTGCTGAAACTCTAAGTGTTACTTAGCCCTGAGCTGAGCACCTCAGTCCAACAGTGGGAGTTGAGTCCTCCTTGGCCTCATCCCCTCTTCCTCCTGCAGCACTGTTTCACTGCTAGAGACAGATAAGGGCATACCATGGTCCTTTCTGCCTTGCTCTGATAGCAGTCTTCTAAATAATATTTCCTGAGGAATTTGTTTAGTTTGATTTTTTCTTTCTTTGTAAGAAAGAGATGATAAAGCTGAACTGATTGACATTTTGATCCGGACCAGCCCTCCCGAAGAATATCCCTTCTGTATCACACCACTGGTGATCGATGCACAGTACATCCTGTTCTNGGGGGGGTCAGTCAGACTGGATTATTTAGTATAAAAGGCAGGACTGATTTTCATTTGGTTGTCATTTGACAAAGCTATGTGACTTCTTTATCCCTCCTCCCACCCCCTCTAAATTGCACTAGGGGGAAAAAAAGTGAAGAACAGAAACAAATTCTTGACTTTATTTGGCTGGAGAACATCCTTGTGAGGGAGGGAAGCTTTAAATGTTTCTTATGATGGATTGCTATGGAGGGAGCTGGTCCAATGCCATCTTTCCTCAGGCCACCAGAGCATCAGTGAGATTTTTTTTGCTATCCTGCCATTGTGTTTATAAAGCTGGGTAATCCTCCAGTTTTAGGAAATCCACTGCTGGGATTGTAAGATGCTGTGGGTCCCATTGCTCAGCTGATGGACATGGAGACCTTTCAATATCAAATCTGAAGGTGATTTAGCTTCTCACTTGTTACCCCACAGCTGCATAAGCCAAGGATTCACTTGTTGGTGGCTGTGGAGAAGTGAGGAAGAAAGAGGGAATTCCTGTTTGCCAGAGTGCAGGTGTTCCTGTGACTGGGGGATGATTTTAGTAAAGCAACTACTGGCTCGTTTTAACCTCACTCCTGTGAAATTAAATGAGTTCAGTTATGAGGCCAGTGGAAACTGAGTTAAGACCAACAATGTCAAAAATACTACACTTACAGCTTATATGGTTTTTTATTTGTTTGTGTAGAGAGTGCCCTCAGACTAGAGGGTAGAGCAGTAGAGGGTAGAGCAGAATTGCTGAGGGGTGAAGGGAAGGCAAGTATCCTTGCCTGCAAGCAAGATATATATTTTTGTCTGTGTGTAGAGACAGGAGGATCTCTGTGAGGTTTTTTTCTGTGTCAATCTAAGGCCATGTCTCAGAGGTTCACTAATTAAATTAGGGTCAGGTACATGAACACACTGTGTGAACAAGAACTCTTCCATGTTCATGTAGCACATCGAACATGCTGAGACCCAGAAATGGCTGTGGGAGCTGTTGTGTGCCAGCTGACCTAAGCCCGGAGCAGTGCTGAGGAGGTGCTCTGTGGGGGTGCTGAGGTGCAAGCAAGGAGATTGTGCTTGGCAGAGCTCTTCCAGCTGGGGACAGCATAGGGAGAGAGTCTGGTTCAATCCCCATGCTGTCTTGTTGACTGCAGTCAACATGCAAAAACCCTGAGGGTTTTTTGGAAATGGTGAGCACCTATATGAATCCCAGTGAAAACAACAAGCTGGATGGCAGCCAGGCAAGCCAGAATCAGATGTCTGGATTAGATGAGTACATGCAGTTCATTTTCTTTATGCTGCAACTCTTGTGCTGACAAATTGTTCAGTCTGGATGGAAAACATGCACAGAAAGGGCAGCGCCCGCCACGCCCAGCTGAGCCACGCCGTGAGCCATGGGCTTTCCATCTTCAAGTCATAGCTCACACACATGTGCAGAAAGTACGTCTTTTACCTGAGTGAGAAATTACTCACAAACTCCTATTTCAGCAGCTTAACCTCACAAGATTTGGTGAGGGCATTTAGGCAGTTTTCCATCTGTCTGAGGCTGGTAAAGTTAATTGTGCAGAGGTAGGCAAATGTGGGTCATAATAGAGAGCAATAGGGGCTGGGAGAAGCACGGGACTATCAGACTCCTCCAAAACAAATGCCTGTGTCCAATCACAAACCCTTCTAAGAAAAGCTTCTGACAAAGTCTTGTGATTTTTCTTACTCCTCCTCCAGGGAAACCATTCTTTCCTCCTCCCATTCAGACAATGGGCTGCCAAGTGGGGTGTTCAGCAGCCCAGGCTCCACCTTCATCCTGGACGAGCGAGTACAGCTAACCGTGGGCCTGCAGACCCAGGAAAGACATCTGATTTTGTTCAGTGATGTGCTGGTCATCGCCAAGTCCAAGTAAGAGGAATTCCCATTCGTTCCTTTTCCCAAGTAGGTGCTGTTGAAGCTAGGTTCAGCACGTGGTGGGATTTCTGGGGCTGTCCTGAGCAGAGCCAGGTGTTGGACTCAGTGATCATGTGGGTACCTTCATATGCGTGAGATTCTGTAATTCTATGAGGCTCTGATCTATTTGTGGAGCACCCAGCAGCCTCCAAAACTATGCTTCTTTAGAAATGTGGATCTAAAACGTTGTATTTACCCCTTCCACTTTTACAAATTCTTCTTGGTATTAGTGTTTCACTCCATTTGTCTGAAGGGAAAGGTTGTCTAATCAGCTTCCCTTTCCCTTATGAAATTCCCTTATGCTTGAAGATACGTCATCAGGGCAAGAGGTAGAAGGACAAAACTGACTTTCAGTCTGATTCCTTCTGCTACATATAAATTAAGACCTGTCACTGCAATACTGGAAGGGTGCATGATCAGACTCTGGAGGTCTAGATGTTAGTCTCTGGCCTAAGGAATTAATATTTCCATTGTAGATCCTCCTCCAGCCTGAAGCTGAAAAAGCAAGTGCATCTGAGTGAAGTGTGGACCGGCACCTGTCTTAGCGAAGTGACAGAGAAAAAGATGAGTCCCGAGAACTCATTTGTCATCGGCTGGCCTATCACCAACTATGTTGTCACCTTCAGGTATCTTATCAGACATCAGACCTCCCTCTGCATTCCAGTAGCTACTCAGGTCTCCCATGTGTCAAATGAAACAATGACTGAGGCTAAAGGGCCCATTTCCTTTTCCGTTTCCTTACCCTGAAACCTGGGTAACCTGTGCTGGCAGCAAAAGCTTCTAGGAATGGCAGACATTGGGAAGGAAATATAGGAGAAATAAAATAGCAGTTAAAGGCCACTGCAAAAATAACGAGGGCCCACAAGATGAGTTAACTCCAACTTCACAGAAAGGGATTTGTCCCTTATCTGAACACTCAGCAGTCTGACAGGAAACGTGGTCCAGTTTGTTCCTGGGACTTTTTTTGTAATTATTATTTTTGCTATTTGTTAAAATAGAACAGAAGAAGGAAAGGACTGTGCTTTTGTTCCAGGGCTTTGCAGGAAACAACTTTGACTTACAGCCATATATATATGAAATTGCGTAGAGTTTCCAAAGGCTGTTACCCATTCAGCACTTGTTTGATGATCTGCCTCCCTTTTTGTCTTCAGCTCAGCTGATGTGAAGGAACGATGGCTGTCAGCGTTACTGTGGTAAGTGACCCTCCTTTCATCCTCCTTCTAGGTGGTTCCTCTATAGGCCTTAGAGAAATTTGCTTGTCAAATTGTGCTCTGATTTTCAGCATGTTAGTGTCTAAGTACTGTTTGAAAAATCCACTTTTGAAATCTGAATATAGATGCCCCTGGGAGAGTGCAAAATTTGGTGTTAACAGCTGGGAAAAAAGGGGATCCATCAGAAGATGATATTGTTGGAGCATCCTTTTTCCTTTGGAGGTGGAGGTTGACTTTGCTAATCACTGTGGAACTGGTCACAAATGTTACTGATTCTTCACATTTTTTGATTTGAACTAAAATTTTTATTACATTGCATCTAGAGGCTACAGTTCTCTCTTTTTCCTTTTATGTTTTATATGTTGCTTCCACTAACACCCAGACAAAAGTGCTTATACAGGGACAAAGAGGGGAAGAAATCTTCTGATTTGTGGAGAATGGTAGTGATTCTGAGGGAACACTGGAAGATACTGTGCAGGACATATCTATCTGCACTGAAGTACTGCGTGTGGGGGGATTGTTCGTCTTTGGGCTTCAGGTGGATAAAGAAGTCAGTAAGAGTGTGCGACCATATGTGGCACTACGAACATTGCATTCATATATGTCATAATTAATCTGTATTTATTACAGTACCAAGGAGGATGCCCATCCAAATGTTAGAGTCCTTCTCAAATTTGGTTGGGAAATTATATCCCTTCCCCTTTTCTTTGACTTTCAGGCATATCAGTGAGGTAAAACAAAATGAGTATCTGAGGAATCTGACCCTTCAGATCTTTGTGCTGGATGATGACAACTGTTCTTCCGTAAGTAAGGCTAAGAACCTGCTCATCAGATCAAGACTACACAGGGGTCTGTGGAGCAGGCGAGGGAAGGCAGGGCTGTGCTGGTATTCCAGTTTTAAATTCAAGTCCCACCTAAAAAGATTTAGAAGTTGTGTATCTGGATATCCGCATCCTTCCCACTGGAAGTCCATTTGGAGGGTTTGAGAAATGAGGAGGTAGCCAGACCCTTACCAAAGAGCTCTTAATTCTTAAGATTTTATTCTTCACCTCTGACTTATTTTTTCTTTTTGCTTCACTTCAAAATTCATGATAGTTTGTGGCTGAGTGCCCAGTCAATTCCTATTTCTAGTGCTATGAGTTGAGGATATTGATCACAGAGTCACTGGTGTGTTGTCCTGAACTAATCTACTAGAATGTGTCCCAATCTAGCATACATTTCTTGGCTTTGTGCTGAGCTTGGTGGGTCACATTTGCCTCCTGGGTATTCTTCCCTCAAAGAGTGACCCCGGACACTTATGGTTGATGAGCGTTGCCATGTTCCATGTTCACCCTTTTGAGTGACAGTGGCACTATAATCAGTCGAACACTGATGGGATCAAACACAGCATTTGAGCACCATCCACCTCCTGTGATTCTGCTGGATGAAATCTTTGGATGGTATAATAGACCCCCAACAGAAGCAGTAGTGGAGAATAGTATTCAAGTCGTATAGCCGTCATCCTTTCTGGTGTAGTTCAAATTCGTACAGCTCATCCAACCATGAACATTTAGTAAAGGCAGTCTTTAGACAGAGATGTGACATTTTCCGCAGATTTTCAAGCTACAATAAACTGCAACCAAACTTCTCACCTTTGTATTAGCTACCTGTATTTTCTCTGCCTTTTTAGACTACTGCAGTCAACGTGTCCAATGTGGAAACTGCGGAGAGTGTGATGAAGAAGACCCTTCTACAGCTTGGGATCCCTGTAAGTGGCAGTTGCCAGATCTTAGCTAAAGATGCTGGCAACATCTGGTTTACAGAACAGTGTGGGTATGGACAAGTCTAGATTTACTGTCTTTTGCTTTCTGAGTGGAGGGCAACCTCATGGACCCTCAACTAACATTTTTCTCTTCTCTGTTCCTCACCAGCAGGGCAGGACCAGTGAACACCACCTCTGGGTGGTCTCAGGAAAAGACGAGCCTGCTTACCCTCTCATTGGTAAGAGCCCTCCCATATTGAGCATCATTTTGGTGCTTAATTCTGGCACCAGAGGAACAAGTGATAAATGATACTAGGGTGTGTGGCAGAGAAACATCACAAACATTGCACTCTTCACTTAAAAAGCAGTGGGACACTGTTGCTGATGGGAGATGTAACATCAAGCTGCTCTGAGATGTCACTTGGCTTTTATGGTCTCAGCATCCACATTAAATCAAAGTATGGTGACATCTTTGAAAAACTTCACACTTACCTCCATTTTCCAAGCAAACCTGTGCATTTCTGGGTGGGAGCCCATCACACTTTTCAGCAGATGCTCCAAGTAAATGGGAGATCTTTAGGCTGGCCTAAGAAGTACCTTCTTTGCAGCAGATGTGAAGCAGTGGTAGGACATGCCTCAAAGCCTGATTCAATCCCTCTGGCTGCTGGTATGAGCTTGCAGGGCTACAGGCTTGGAGGCTGGTCATAGTCTCCTGCTCAGCTTTGCAGGCATTTCCTCACAGGCAGAGCAGGAGGTCAGGGGCAGCTTCATCCCACCTTTGCTGTCTGTGACAGAGGTATCCGCTGATGTTTGTCAGAGCATCTCCCGACACTTCCCAAGCCCTTTGCCTTTGGGCTCTGTCAGAGCCAAACAAATTGCTGCAGTCAGGTGGTCATTCAGCAAGAGCGTGTTAGATCTAGAGGAAAGCACTTCGGCAACTGAAGCAGAATTTTTAGATGGTCCATTGGTGACTTACAAGCCTCTAGGTAGGAAGCTAACATGTTTATCCTACTTTTTTGGTACTTACTTAGTTTTCATTGCATTTCAGTTCACAAATAATGAAACTGCTTTCCACACAAAATGTTACATCATATTGAAAACCCAGTTTGTTGCATATGGGTTGTTATCTTCTGAACTGCTACCTTAATCCAATACTAAACTGACCTCACAAGCACATGTGGGCCACTAGCATCAATGCCTTTGCAGGCTGTTTATTTGAAAACTTTCCTTTCTAACAATTTGTGTTTAGGTTTTAGAAACTCCTCAGGCTTGAGGGAGAGTAGGTGTGTATATGGGGGACTTGAGGACAATCACAGTGGAGAGGAGTGCTACAGATCCGTAGGGGATGATTTCAGAAACAGAAGAAACATTTTAAAATAAACCACTGAATTTTGTCTGTTAAGTGCTAAGCATTCATCATGGTGATCACCAATGCTGGAATTTTCCAATAACAATAAGAGTTTTTAGCATAGCTCTGCATTTTTGCTTGCTCTTTACACAACTCTGCTCAACAGGGCACGAGCATCCCTTCAGCATCGCCTTGAGCTGTCTCCGGGTCTCTGCTGACCAGCAACAAAGAACAAACAATAACACTCTCCTGGCTGATGGGACAGAGGCTTCCTTCCTTGCTCAGCTCCCAAAGGAAAAACAGTGTCAGTTTGTCCTGAAACCCAGACTCCAAGCTCCGATGCAGCTGAGGAGAGGTAGGGCCTGCAGGAGTGTGGTACAGCCAGAGAGAGACTTTAGTGCTCTCCAGTGCAGTGCTGAACTCTTCCTGGCATCATACATGTATCCCAGAGTTGCTCTCATACCTGAATGTAATGTAAAGAGGAAGAGACTGCAGAGAGGTGAAATTTCTCTGTGCAAATGTTCAGACTTAGCTTTCTGTCTTTCATTAGTCTTCAACTGCAAGTCACTGTAATACAATCACAGAAAATGCTGAGTTGGAAGAGAACCATCAGTATCATTGAGTCCTGGCCCTGTACAGGACACCCCAAGAACCCCACTACCTGCCTGAGAGCACTGTCCATCCGCTTTTTGAATTCATACAGCCTTGATGCTGTGATCACTTCCCTGGAGAGCCTGTTTCAGTGCTCAACCACCCTCTGGGTGAAGAACCTTTTCCTGAGATCTAACCTAAACCTCCCTGACTCAGCTTCATGCCATTTTCTCAAGTCCTGTCACTGGTCACAAGAGTGAAGAGACAGCAAGGTTCCCCGAAGAATGGTGATTGAGAGTTTTGCTGATGGTTGAGAAATGAACAAGTGGTTTCACTGCCATATGTTGTCTAACCATCCCCATTAAGAGTGCAATTAATAAACAGGTGAAGGTAGAAAGTCCTTGTTTTGCTGGGAATTCTGCCTCCACTCTAGATCACTCACTGGCCAGCAGGAGGACAGACAGGCATGTAAAGAAGGTCTGTGTTTTCTTTCAGAGTCACTGCAGAAACACAACAAGAGGAAGAAGTCTTTGATTGACTGGGCCCTGCGCCGCAGCACCAGCACCCCCACGGGCAGCCCTCCTTCACAGTCCCCTACCACACCACGGAAACTCTTTGGCCTGTCCCTGTCCTCTGTCTGTCCTGACGGAATCCTTCCCAAGCCAATCATGGTAAGCAGCAGCCTGGACTGCTTGTCTTTATATAAACTTGATGTGTTTCGCCCAAAATTTAAAGCCACTTGCCGTATTTATGAGGACTTAATGGGGAAGAGGACCATTGTTTACTTGTGATGCAGATTCAGCTCAGTAACAAGGGTGGGAACAACCCTCTCCTGGGAAATCCCTATCACTTCATTCACAGATGTCTGACCTGTTTCAATGGGTGTCTCCAGCCAGGTCATCTCCAGCTGACAGGGAAGATTTCAGTGGATCCTGCCATGCTACATAGCCTAGACCTCACTCACTGCAAGAGTCCCCTGGGCTCACACTTGTCACAGGATAAGCATGCCCACATAAAGTGTATCTGCAGCTTGGCTGTCGGGTTCTTGTCTCTGATTAGATCAGGGTAAATCTCTTGTATTGTTTTCTTCCCATTACTGACTTAGTCTTATGCTAATTATGTTACAAGACATGATGTATAATATACGCAAACAAGAGCGTAAAGTGTTATGCTCTTAAGTACAACTGGGTTTTCTCCTAGGATATGCTACTCCTCTTGTACCATGAAGGTCCCTCTACTAGGGGCATTTTCAGACGTTCTGCCAATGCCAAGACTTGCAAGGAATTGAAAGAGAAGCTGAATTCTGGAGATGATGTTCAGTTGGATGGAGAGTCAGTCTTTGTGGCTGCAGCAGTCATCACGGTATGTCTGGCCAAGTAACTCAGCTGTCTGGGCTAATGGTACCAGATTTCTTCTTTAAGGAAGCAGTGAGTCTTTATGGGTAGGGAGGATTTCAGGGGAACAGAAAGCATTTTCTAGCAAGGAACATTTTCACCTGATGGCTTGGGGTGTCTGTGTACACAGAGTTATCTGCCCAACACAGTGACACTGGTTTTCACATGCAGACGTGCAGCCCCTCAGGTACCTCCCTGTACTAAAACACCTCCAGCAGGAAATACAGCGATGTCCACCTGCAAGGTAGCCATGATGTCTGTACAGTGCCAAATAACGTGAGAGATGCTGCACTGACATATGCATAAACCCTTTGGTGGAAGCAGCACAGATGTTCTTTGTCATTTCTGAATGCAAAGAAGAGGCTGCAGAAGGTTTGGGAGGACTCGTGCCATTTGAGGGCAGCTGCTCTGCAACCCCCAAAACAGGTCAAAAGAGCTGACCTGTGCTCTCTGGACCCCAAGCCTTCACCCTCTGATCAGCCAGCAAACAGAAGGGAAAGCAGCTGCAAAATCCAAGCAGAGGGGTTTCAGTAAGGAAAAGCCTATATTTTGCACTGGTAATTAAATCTGGTCAGAATAATTTAGGCACCAAAGTATCGAAAAAACATTCCCTTGTTCTTGCTGGCCTGATATTCAGGCACTTTCCAACACAAGAAGACATATACTGAGTTGTTGAACAGTCCCCTGAGAAAAACCAGCAGTCCTCCTAGCTGAGAAATGTTTCAGAGAGATCTGTGCAGAGCCTTAGGGCTGAGTCCTCTGCTGGAGTGGAAGTCAGTCCTACGCTGGAGAAGGGGCACAACAGGAGGATGCCTGTTCATCCTGCAGTGCTGCAATGGAAGAGCCTGAGGAGGACAGCTTAGTGGGCATGGGAGGGGAGAATAAACATGTTTGTGTCATGTCGTTTTATCTTGTGCTTAATATGAATAAACAATGACTATATGCATTGTGAAACTGAAACCAGGAATTCAAAACTGACCAGACTGCTCTGCATATATATATTTAATTCAGGATTTTCTCCGAAATATACCTGACAGTGTTCTATCCTCAGACATGCACGGACTGTGGATGGAAGCTGTGGACACAGAAAATCGGGCACATAAGATTGAAGCTATCAAAAGGTTTGTAAAAGCCTTTGTAAAAGTTCCTTTTGGTGGGAAAAGGGGGAGCATATGACTCTAAGAATAGCCTTCATTTTCTGGGAGACTACTGGCAGTGCTCCAGGCCACAGTGGAGGAGCTATTGCTGATTGCCAGTGTCACTGATCAGAAAATTTTCTTTTCAAGGGTCTTTTTTGAACATCTTTAACATTTCTGACCCAAAAGAAGTCATTAAAAAATTATTTTCTGATGATTAATTCAAATTACCAGAACGAGTAAACTGAAAAAGCACAGTAATTCAGCCACCAGGAGTGCATCAGTGGTAGTAGAATTAGATCTTCAGTGACAGTAACTTTATTCTTATGCGCACAAAATGAGGCTGATCATCATATTGGCAGTTAGAAGAAACAGCCCTGTCAAGGTGGTGACCAGGACCCTGAAAACAGCTTAACTTGCCTTGAACCTGCTGCCATGAGCAAGAGCAGTTTATCAGCCTCCTGTTGGATATCCAGTATATTCAGCCACGGCTCAGCTCAGTTTTTGAACCTTACCATTTAGCCTGGGCCTTCTTTCTCCATGGTCTCCATAGCACAGGGCACAGCCGTGGCGTGGTCTGGCATGCTGCTGGCCTGGAGCTGCCTCCTGTCTGCTCTGGGTGGTCCCTGTTTTGTCAAGGTATTGCAGGTTCCCTCCCACGTGCTCTGAAACCAAGTCCCTTGTCCATCCAGCTCTGTGACCAGAGCAGGTGGGCAATATGGATGCAGAGTTGTGGCTCTCACATGAGCTGGTGGAGGGGAGTGACAGACTCACCTTATTATCAAATGTGGATGTCTCAGGCTGGGTACAAAAGGGGCAGAAGGGAGCAAAAGCTTTGGGATGTAACTTCTGGTATTCAAAGAGCAGATGTTTGTGAACAGCACTGTTTTCCTTTGTTCCCACCCTCTGAATAGTCTCGTCAACCAGCTTCCAGAGGCCAACCTCATCTTACTCAGACACCTGTTCGGAGTCCTGCATCATATTGAGCAGAATTCCGGAGTGAATCAGATGAATGCCTTTAACCTGGCTCTTTGCATAGCACCCAATATGCTGTGGCTACCAAGTCCCACTGGGCCTGAAGAGGAGAGCCGGTCTACAAAGAAGGTAAACGTCCATAGGTTTGGCCTCACCTTTGTATTCCCCTTTCACTGCTTTTTATGGGCACTGCCTTTAGTTGTCTAAAGGAAGGCATAGGGCCAGTGACAGTGCTGGCTGAGTGGAATCCAGGCCCCATCCTTTCCTCTGTGCAGCTGTGCCCATGCTGGGAGGGGTTTAGCTCCTCAGACTGTCCAGGGTGAAAAGGGAAGTGGTGGTTGCTTCACCAGATGACCTTCCTACATGGTCAAGCAAGCACAAGAAAATTGGAGCAGCTGTAAGTTGGACACTGCCACCTCAGCTGAGACAAAGTAAGCAGTCAGCACGACAGTGCACCAGAAAGGAGGAATGCTTGCTTGTAGCTTCTGAGGTGTAAGCAATAGTGAGGAAAATTGTAGAATGTGCTACACCTGGCTCACAGTACCAGTACACATAGGTCATACTCTTGCCTCAGGTGTTCATACAGATGCACCACCACATTATTAACAGCGTCTTGAGGAAATTACATCTTTGAAAAAAACATGAGAACGATCTGGATATGATTTTACTTGCTGTAAATGGCTGGGTCTATTTCCATGAAACTGAATCTGTGAATTCCTGTCTTTTCCAGGTGGCCTTGTTAGTGCAGTTTCTGATTGAAAACTCGGGAGAGATTTTTGGGGGTGATATTGCTTCCTTGTTCCAAAGACCTGACAAAAAGAAGTCCAAAAACTCAGCGGAATCTCTGGGTAAGTTGGTGGTAGCAAATCTTCCAGAAATATTTAAAATCTTCTAATAGGTAAAGTCCTCAGACAAAAGAGTTTGTTTTACCTTCATTTTTCTTCTAACGAAAAGCACTGAAAACCAGTTGGGTTTGGTTTTCCCTTTGCCGGTCAAGCACAGGCAGGAAGAGATAGCAAAGCAGAAGGCTGAGGTGCACAACCTCCAGTGTGTCCCCAGGGATGGCTGTCTTTCTCTGTGGCTACTGTTAAACCTACTCTAGCCATTGCAAGAATTTAGTGTAGCCTTAGCACTGCTGTGTCTCAGCAGTCTTTTTCTTTTCCAGGTTAGTTCTGTAAAGCTAAACCACATGGTTTGTATGGAAAGAGAGTTTTCTCTGTTAACTATCCTATGAATACAGGCCAGTGGTGAAAACTTAGGTCATCAAGCCAGAATTTTTTTATTATTGCCTGTGAGAATAGTGGATCATCTTTGTTTTCCCATGGGCGTGATACAATTTCCGTGTTTTGGTTGTGAGGTACTTTATATATGGCAACGAATTAATTTGTGTCCTCTGCCCCAGACATAGGCTTGGCTCAGCAAGATGATTCCTCTGATGAGCTGGAGCTTTCCATTTGTGATCCAGAAGGGCCAAAGCACCACCTGGAATCTGAAACAGATGCCATGTTTGAACCACCCAGCAGCTTGTTACTTGATGAGGATCAGGAAGACTGGGACTTGTTCAGTGAGATCACAGCCTGCTACCAAAGCAAAGCCCAGACTGACGCCAGTGCGGACAGCTATGAGCTCCTGGAGGAGGACGGCTCCTTCTGTTCCCTCGGCTCCATACGCTCGCTCAGCCCAGCCAGGGACCGATGCTCCTCAGAACCCAGCGTCTGCCTCAGCTCCCAGCTGCCTGCACAGAGCCATGAGCCAGTGGCCCGCCAGTCCAGCTGCGATGCCACCATCATGAGCAGCCACACAGATTACATCCACAGGCTCAGGCAGCTGCAGATGGAGAGCCAGAAGCTGATTGATGAAGGCCTAAGCCCTGGGGTTAATAAGGCCAGGCAGAACTTGTGGCAATCACCTCAGACCACCTCCAGCATGAAGCAGCTCAGCCTTCAGAAGTCCAGCCTGTCCAACAGGTCCAGCTTCTCCAGCCTGTCCTCTACCACCACCTCCCCATCTGCCTCCTCACTCAGCTCCTTGGACAGTGCTTTCTCCTACTGCTCAGAGTCATCAGCCATTAGTCCCACAGACGTCTCATCCCTGCCATTTATGTTTGGCACTTCTGCCAGGCTTCATGCTGTGTGTCCCACGGCTGCCAAGAGGTCCCAAAAAGAGTGGCACAAATCCTTCACATCTCCCATGCCTTTACATCTGTGCAACCTGGACAGTTTTCAGGAGGATGAACCCAAAGCTGGAGAGAGCAGTCATTGCTCTGGAGAGCAGAAGAGTTTTCCATGTGTGAGCGGAGCTGCCGTGGGAAGCCCTTTCACTGACATTGACTGGGAAGAAGAGGAGAGACAGCTGAGTTGTTCAGGGTGCGCTGGCCCAGGGCTCAGGAGCCAGGATTATACCAAAGAGTTTGAACGAAGCCCTGAGTTCCCAGCTGCCAGCCCATCCAGCGAGACATCCCCACAGGTCAGCCACGAGCAGCACAGGGAGAAGACAGTGAAGAACATAGAAATCAAAGGCACTGATGACTGCCCTCTGAGCCAGGAAAGCCTGAAGCGCACCAAGATAACTTTTTATGTGGCCCCAAATAAAGAAAGCTCTTGGGCGGTGTCTCAAGTGGGAGAAGAGGAGAGATCTGTGACAAACACCAGCAGCAGAGACTCACCCAGCAGCAGCAGTGAGCAGAGCCTGTCCAAGAGCTTGCAGACTGTGAGAGTCCACATCCCCCAGACAGTTTTCTATGGACAGAACACTCCCCTTGTCCTCCAGTCCATATCCCGGCGCTACCACCATAAACCAATAGTCCCATCCCTGCAGGCCAAGCACAGAGAGAGCCCCCAAAGTGCCTCTGCTCCCGAGGAGCTGGAGAGACAACCAGTGGAAATGGCGCAGGCGCCACCCCAGAGCAAGGGCTTTGACACATTCAGCCACACCATCAGCATCATCCTCCCTGACTCCATTCGAAACACCATCAAGGAGTATTTCAAGCACGATGAAACTGAGCCCTGTCCCAAAGCAGAGGTGGAAGCGGTGGAGAAGGAACTCCTCCGGAGCAGGGTGGAGTGGCTCAGGAGCCAGCCTCTGGCAGAGGAGGAGCGTGACACAGCAGTGTTTGCAGAAGAGACATTTGTTTAAGGCAGTGGAGGTGGAGGAACTAAATATTTGTGTATGTGCAACAGAAAATATTCTGTAATATATGATCAGGGTGTGAAGAATTTAGCAGGCTGCATGGGGCAACAAGTGTAAAGTGACAGTAATGTGTATGTAATGATGGGGTTCAGTACTCATTTTGGGGGGGGGGGGTTGCTGTTCTTGTGTTTTCTTTATGCCCTTTTCTGATGGCAGAGACTTCACTGGCTGAGTGTGTAGTGGACTGAATACCACCAGACTCTCCCTGTCCATGAGTTAGCTGACATGTATAGGGCCTGACTCCATTTTTTTCATAGCAGGAAAAGAGAAACGTTGCTTTATTTTCTCCAGTCAGCTGCTGATGTGTGTGGATGACTGGACAACTGGGGCAGCTAATGCTCCATAAAAATTAGTTAAACATCTTTACACTTGCACAAAACCCACCATTATTCACTCTTCATCACCACCATTCATCCAAAGGAAGATCCTTCACCTCCATTCCAGAAATCACTGCTGCTTCACTCTGCTCATCTGTTGTCCACTGCAGTCTAGCTCACAGCCCACATCCATTACTGGTTGAGACTGGGTTCCAAAATCAGCAGCTGGAACCCAGAGTCCAAAACCCAGCACTCACTGACAGACAGCATATGTAACATTTTAAGCCCAAGACTGCTTTCTTCTGGAATTAATTTTGCAGTGATTCTTTCTTCTCATACCTTCCCCAACATTAGCATTTGACAGAGACACAGTTGCTATAAAGGATTTTAGTACTGTCACTTTGACAGGGCTATGAATGTTCCTCAGTGTCCTCTGGGAGTAGCTCAGTAGCTAGGAGTTTCAGTCCTCGTGAAAGTTGACAATATTCTGTCAATGCTGATGCCCCTTTCTAGAGGCAGTGTGGATGAGGCAACTAATCAAATTCTTAGTCATGCTGAGAGGGACTTGAGCAGGGCTTAGTTTTAGCATGAGGTCAAGGAGTTGTGGAAGTTGTTAGGAATGTTGTTGAGTAGATGCTGAAGCAAAGTCACATCTGGCCAGAAAACTGTCAGTCCATACACTGAAACTGTCCAGGCTTCATCACAGATGCTGGCTCAGAGAAACACTGAGTTCCCACTCAGCAGAGTATGTGGCCTGGTGCACTCCAGCAGAATTGAGTTTGGGGAAATTCCAGGCAGGGATGTGCTAAGCAGACTGCTGGTAAGGACCACCAAAGAGATGCAGCCAGTGGACTCCTGGAGCATCCCTATGATTCCACTCAAAACCATGCTCAGAAGTGCCACAGACACTGTGGGACTTGTTGGAGGGTTGTAACACTGCCAACCGAGCTCTAAAAAGACGCTGAGAGCACCACATTAGTTTGACAGGTTGTTTTAAGAAAAGAGTGGGAAAAGTCTCAAAGGTTAAAAGGTTTGGGATGGTTCATTTGAAAGTTACAGGAGAGTTTTCTATGGTGGTATCTGTCAGAGAGACAATCTTGTTACTCAGTGAACAGTGATTTGGTGAAGGAGAAGAGAAATACATGAATCCTAACGACTGAAAGGTAGTGCTTGTAGAGTAAGTACCCCTGCAAGCTGCTGAGTGTCTGCAAATAGCCAGAGCTGGAGCTGCATGACAGCTGCCATGGTTCAGTCCTTGCACAGAGGGGAAAGCCACCTCTGTAAAGTTACCTAGTGTCAGATCCCTCCACTCATCTGCCAGGTGCCTGTGAGGGTCAGTGACAGAAACCTGGCCCAGCACTCCAAATTCACATCATCAAATACTAGGGCAAGGGAACCAGGGGGAAGCCCAGAGCCCACTTTCTAAGGTGTATACAGTTTGTTTTGTTAGATGAAGGGTTTTTAACTCTCAGATGTGGCACTCTCTGTCCCAGATCATCTTTGTGGCCCTTGTATAATGACAGGTGTATATAATCTTAACACAACTCCACCACCACCATAATCTTCCTCACACACAAACAGCAACAAGGCATCCACAGTGTTTTTTTCCCAGAGCTACAGTTGTAACTGTTTTAATAAAAGACACACAAGTTGTCATTGTGGTATTGTCACCTTTTGTTTCCTTGCTCTTGCTCCCCTCTCCCCTGTGTCAGGATGGTAGCATTTGCACTGAACTGCTGTGAAACACACTCGCCTCCCAGCCCAGGTCTGCCAGGCTGGCCACGCTGACAAGAAGCCTTCTGCCAGCACAGCAGCCTAGGCAAAGACGCCTGTCTTTTCAAGGTGAAACAGCACTAAATATTATAAGAAAAGTCTGCCTGTTCTTGGAAGAGAGATTATTCTGTATTCTAAACATGCTAACAGATTGTAAACTCAGTGGCTGGGCTCAGCTCAAAGGGGACCTGAACCAAATGCAGAGTAAGAGCTCACAATTTGCATCACCTAAAAGGAGCACAAGAAATGTAAGAGATTAGTTTATAGAAACAGTGGGAGAGGCAGGAAAAAAACACACAGTTTTCCTTGCCTCATCTTAGGCTGCCTAATATGGGCACAGTTCCCTGGGTAGCTGCTCTAACCCAGCTCTGTATTAAGCATTTTCCTTTATTTAAAACAAAACAAAATCCTGCAAAACATAGTACAAACCAGAGTTCTGGGCTTGGAAATTTGCAGCACTCCTTTTCCGTGAGCTAGGCAATAATGCAACTCAGAGACCAGTCTTGAAAATGTTCCACAGCCCCCAGCTTGCTCGTAACAAGAAATAACAAATACAAAGACACTTGGTTGGCTTTCTGCCCCAGAAAGGCCCCTTTTCCCTTATGTACAGCCCTGAGACACAAATAGGTTTCCCTTCCTTCTCTGCCCTTTTGCAGATCATTTAGACCGTGTTGGCCTGTCACATACTGAAAGCCCTACTCACTGCCCCTCCGGATGCAAGCTCTCGGGAAGTTGTGTTACATGGTCACCATCCAGGAAGTGAGGAGCCTTCAGGGCCTGCTCCCAGTATAGACCAAGGCCAAACAAGTCCAGCTCACTTGCCTTGAAGAGAAATGACTCATACAGTTCAGCCTCATTTTATTTCTGCTCAGGATATATGATTTCTTTCCTTATCCTGCAGGCTGACAGAAACATAACAGAAGTGCCCGAGGCAGCTGTAGTTTACTTTAACCTATTCAATTCTATTTCTTACATTTCAACAGTCAGAAAAGCCAGTCTTCCAAGACATATTCTCCCTCATCCTTTGCAGGTAGCTCCCTTGTGCAGAGGCCTCTCCACTATCTCATGGCACCTTCAGTGGGACAGACAGCCCCACCAAAGAGTAGCACAGGCTACTTTGACTCCCTGCATTTCGATGCTAACAGCTTGTCCCAGAAACTTTCTTCAGAGGTCACCTACACTCTGAAGAGGAACACAGCAGTCATTCAACCCTTCCAAGCCAGAAGCTGCTCCCTCCCTTGCCATCCTGCCAGGATGTGTGCAGAGAGCTGACATCTTCCAGCAGCAGCCTGGGGTCCAGCTTCAAGCACACAGCAAGGTGGGGACTGAGGAGTGGGACTGCAAAGCTCCAGACCACCCTTCCAAGTGGCAGCATCAGGAGGGGGAGAGACTTGAAGTGCTACTGAAGATGGTGGCTTAACTGCTGTCATTTAATCCATATTTATTCTCTTTGCTTTTTTACAGTAAACCTGGGACAAGTTGGAGGAGAAGAGATTTGGGAGAAATAGGCACAGCCTGGAAGACTTTTCTGATATATGACAAAGCAAAGGGCTACCCTGTGATATGCCAGTCACGAGCCTGAAGCCCTAGTACATCACCACATCCGTGGTCCCCAAACAGGGCTGGGGCCCTGCAAAAAATCCACCCTGCTGCCATCACCTCTTACAGCAGCACATGGTTCAGGCCCATGCCAGGAAATCCTTCCTGCAGGTACCCTTCCGCTAAGGATAAAATTCTGACAGGGACAAAATTTTGTACCGATTTTTGCATGAAGACTCAGAGAGGAAGACAAGGCCTACTGCGGGGATTCACAGAATGTCACTCATCACCTGTGCCTGAGCCCAGAGGGACACCAGGCCACGCCGGGCGGGGCAGGGCTGGTGCCAGCAATAGGATCGCAGAGACCATCAGACACAGACGGCAGTTGTGGCTTACCGAGGCTCAGGCACCGGTCAGTGCGAGAGGAAGGAGCAGGGGCGGGCACAACGCCGCGACCCCGCCGGCACCGCGGCCTCCTCCTCCTCCTCCTCGCAGCCGCCCGCGCCCCGCCAGTGCCCCCTGGCGCCACAGCGCCGCCACAGCAGCCTCGCGGCCCAGGCCCCAAGGTTCCTCTGAAATTTCATAAATCACAGAATCGTAGAATCACAGAATATGCGGAGTTGGAAGGCACCCAACAGGATTATCGAGTCCAACTCCTGGCCCTCTGCAGGACACGCCCAGAATCCCATAATGTGCCCGAGAGTATTGTCCAAACCATTTTTTAACTCAGTCAGGGTGGGTGCTCTGACCACTGCCCTAGTTCCTGGTGTTCCAGAGCCCAGCCACCCTCTGAGTGAAGAACCTTTTCCTGAGATCTAACCTAAACCTCCCCTGACTCAGCTTCATGCCATTTTCTCGAGTCCTGTCACTGGTCAGGAGAGTGAAGAGATTGGTACCTGCCCCTCTGCTTCCCCTCATGAAGATGTTGAAGAGCACCAGGAGGTCTGAGCTCAGTCTCCTCTCCTCCAGGCTGAACAAACCAAGTGACCTCAGCGCTCCTCATAAGACTTCCCCTCCAGACCTTTCATCGTCCTCACGGTCCTGCTCTGGACCCTCTCTAACAAAATAATGTGTTTTTTATATTCAGTGCCCAAAACTACATGCAGTATTCCAGGTGAGGCCCCACCAGTGCTGAGTACAGCAGGACAATCACCTCCTTTGATCAGCTGGCAATGCTGCGCTTAATGCAGCCAACCAAATTTCCATCCAACTCATTCTATTCCAGCCAGGCTCATGGCACCAGAACAGTGCATCTTGTAGGTCTAAAAGCTTCATTATTAGAATTTTATTTGACAAGTGTGGTAGTACAGCAATGAGAAAATTTAACATTTGGAGATAGTGGCTGCTCTGGGCACAGAACAATTCAGGGACCCATAACATCTCAAGTTCATAGAAGTGGTTCCTGCTTACAGGAGCTGTCAGCACACAAATGTCCTCACTATGCTCTTGCTGACCAAACTCAAGTCACCTACATCATCAAGCCCATCAGTACACTGACTTGGAAACAGCAATCTCTTCTTAAGCTTCCAAACTGGGAAAAGTCTGCTCCACTTTTAAAGAGCCAAGCCTTGCAAAATTCTCAGAAGTTACTTAGAATAGCAGAATTCTTAAATTTCAAAGGAGAAAGCAAGTCACATACAGCAGAGATGCCTACTGACACCCACCCAGGGAAATATAAAGCCATACACTTTAATTCAGTTGCATTCAGGAGAGCATTTAAGCACTTAAAATATGTACCAAAGACCCTATTAAGCATTATGCCTTGTTTAAATAAGAGATTTGCCAAACATGCCTTTTATACTGAATCAGACCTCTATGTTCTACTGCAAGCCAGCCACAAAAAGCAACAGTGTCAACCAAAACCTAAATACCCTGCCACGCCTAAATGAGGATGTAAGCTGTGCAGCAGCCATTTCCAGTTACTGTTTGCTTTGCTTTCCAACCTCCAGCTGCCTCCTCATGTCCGACACATCCATGGGGACCCGCACCGTCAGACCATCCATCGACTTCTTAATGCACACCTGGCAGCCAAGGCGCGATCTGAGAAGAAAATATGAAGTGAGGCTCCTCTGTTCGCAAAGTAAAGGGAGAAATTCCCTATCCACGCTGGGATGTCTGGTCCCAGATGGGTTTTCACTAAAGCTCTTGTTAAAGATCTCCTGTGCCTCAAGGGAAAGCAGCTCTCAAGGCACAACTATGATACAGAACAAGCTCCATCCCCTGGGAAATAGGTGCCACATGGTGAGAATCTGCCTCAGAGGCTTGAGGATCTACTGCCATCAGCAGGGAGGCTTACGTGTCAGTGAGTCCATATGCCAAGTCCAGCATGTCTAGTTCTTCATCTGAGATGGCATCGAGCTTTTGGAAGGTGTCCTTGTCAAAGATGAGGTGACAGGTAGAGCAGGCTAATGTCCCTTCACACGCACCTGGTGGAGAAACAAGGGAATGAGAGCAAATCAGGAAAAAAAGCAGGTGAGAGAGACCGTCCCTAGAAAGAGTGTGAGAAAAGGCCCTTTAACAGATCTGCAGTGCATCAGAAGAGATGCTAGGAAACACAACAGATGGATACAGTTTCCAGTCTGCCTCTTCTCTGCGATAATCACAGTTTCAAAATTTTTACATTACCTCTATCCAGCCAAATGCATTGACAGAGGCTGCTGGAATGCCAGTAGTGACTGTGAGGTTACACTGCCATCTCAGCATGGTGAGCCACCCAGCAAGCAGCTGGTGGGGAAGGGAAGCTTGTTTACCATCTCGGCAGAACATAGTGGCATATGTACTGTTGCACTATTCCTAAGAATCCACTGGTCCTAACAGCACATGTACATGGCCTTCTGTAACACCTACCAAACCCATCAATGGCCAAGTTTTGATTGACTACCACTTCCAGCAAACTCTCCCCTTCTTTGGCTGTGGTCGTAAGTCGCTCTCCATCCCGATTTATAAAATGCACGGTCACCTGATCCTCAGAGCTGTAAGACAAATTTGCAAAAATCAGGAGTCCACCCTTTTCTGTACATCCACAATTGAGGTCTTTTGGCTGAGTGCTAGACACATGGCATTTAAAGGAAATGTGCACGCAAACACTTTCTCAAAGGATTACACCATGCACATCAGAAAGAATTCAAATTATCAATTCTCAGTGGCAGGCAAATCTGAGTTGCCCCAAAATATTTCCCACTTTATCAAACAGCCCTCAGAATAAATGTGTATCTGTGCACAAACAAGTGCAGGTGCTCTGCGTGTGCTGCCTCTGTTTGGGCTGGCTGGCAGAGGGAACTTGTGTAGGCAGGCAGAGCATTTGCAAGTCCCAGGCCTGGGATATTAATTCTGGGTAGAGTGATGCAATAACAAGCAAAGTGCTCAGGTTCAGATACTAATCCTGCTAAAAGGGCTGCTGTCATTCATGTTTTGTTTCCCCTTCTCAAGGGGATTACTTGACAATTGTTCCTTTTCTGCTGCTTTTTCTTCCATGAAATGTCCACTCTTCCTCACCTCCATCACAGGGAGCCTTCTTGTGTCGAGACATGCTCAGGCACAGTTTACAGAGCTACAGGGCTGCGTAACATCCTCTGAGTTGATGTGATCCATGCTTGGGAAAAATTGCTAATTATTTTGACAGCCTGCAAGTTTTAATCTGGCCAAGAGTTAGGAACATGGCCGTCAGCTTCTCTTAATAACAGCTTGCAGAAAGAGAATCTACAAATGAGAGGGAAACAGCGTCCATTTCATCTCCTCCTGACCAGGCTCTCACACCAGACTGGAGAAGGCTGCTACCCTGACAGTAGTGTTCAGGATTTCTCACCAAGACAGTATATTCTGAGATTGTCATATTTGCCAGAGGAAGCACAGGAGCAAACACTGTTTTTTTCTTAATGTACATACCAAATGTTCACTTAGATATAGAAAGTCCCAGTTACCCAAAGGTCCCACCTCCTGTGCTGAAAGAAGGCAGCACCCTGGAGGCAGTTGGGCCTTGTGCCCAGTAACTCTCAGTGCGGCACTGCCCAAGTGCCCATCCTCCCAAAGCCCAGGACATTCTCCAGTGGCAGAAGCTGGGCCCACCCTCTTCTCTTTCATCAAGCTGCCAACATACACCACAATTTCCTTTATAAAGACACCTACAGATATTTCTTTGTAAATATGCAATTTAAAGGCTAGTTCTCAAATGTCAAAACAAAACAAACCAATCCTCTTCATTTTTGATGGATCAGAGTAATTTATTCCACTTGCATGGCAAATAGGCAGGTTTCCAGGCAATGTTCAGTTTATCTTTATGGGTGAAATAATTTATTACACAATAGAAATGGTAAAGTGATAGAATTTCACCTAGTGCTGCAACCAAATGGATTCTTTAACAGGATAATGAGAGCTGACTGCCTGCAGAGACTGCTGGATGCAAAAATCCCCAAAAACATCTGCACATTTATTGACAGAAAACTTAATTCCTGTTATCCTTGAGGCACCTAGAGCTTCAGCCAACATTAGTTGCAGGAGAATCTCTGCACCAACCTCCCACAAATCTAGTTCCCTGCAGTTCCTCTGAGTTCCAACCTTGCTTTGGCTGTTGCTGCCAGTTACGTGGGCCCCAAGGCAGCCAAGTTGCAGCCAGGGACACACACAGGGTATCCAGTTAGGTAAAAGGAAGGACAGATGCTATTGTGAAACACCCTGCATGACTCTGGATAAGCCTGGGTGCAGAGTTCACTCTTCTCAAGAGCAGGGATGATGCCAAGCACTCCTGACCATGAGGCAGAGAGCACCTTCAAGCAGCTTCCGTCTTTGCTGGCTGAAGGGAACATTTAAGGTATTTGGCTGTATTGTCAGTATTGGTGCCTCTGTTGGGTGCATAAACCCAGTCTGATGACTCCGTGTTTTAACTGTTCAGTTCGGTAGCAGACTGACTTGCATACTGGTCTCATTGTCTTTATATCCCTCAAATCAGTCCCAGGCTCAAGTCTCTTCTGAAAGACACCTGGTTTTGGGTACCCAAAGCTGGAAACAAAGCTTCCAGCTTTGAATTTGTTTAATGGTGTTTTTGAAATGATGAAAAAATTCCTTTCACATTTATTTAAGTAATTTTGAACTAGAATTAAAAAAAAAAATCAAAATTGGTTGGACTAAATTTTGCTTCACTTAGGATTAACTGTTTTACAATGGCATTACTGTCAGAGGATACATGGTCAAAACTTTGGAAAAATCTTACCAGGATGTGATAAACTCAACAGTGCAAGTTCAGTGTATACAAACTGATTATTCCCTTTTAAAAAATAATATCTCAAACCTTTTGTGACACAGGAAAGTAGTGAAGGAGGTTTCAAGAAAGTAGTTCTTCCCCCTGTCAATGTTTTCCCTAAAAGATACTTTCCAAGGCCGTACAAACCAGAAAGATGCCTGCAAGTACTGCCAGAGATAACTTCATAAGCAACAAACCAATTAAAAGAAATCCCATTGATAATGAGTCTTCATAAATCCCACCAAGCAGGATTATCACTATGACTTTTCTCTAAGGTCAGATAGCAAAATGGTTTATTGTATTTTCTGCGATGTTGGTTGGATCTCTCAGTGCCTAGCAGATTACAGTCTGACCCAGATCATACTAGTCTAGGAGATCTACAAATTACATTTATTTTACCATCTCTTCCTGAACTATCCCTAAAGCAGAGAGAGGAAAGGCTGGCAGGGAGCCTGCAGTAGTTCCTGCAGTGGAAATGGGCCAAAGGACACTTGTGCCTCTTTGTCGCTTTCGCAAGCTGGTTCCCAGCCACTAGCTGTGGCCCCCACAGCTCTGGAGCCATGGACTAGCACCTCTGACAGGTCCCCACAGCTCCAGGGACAGGAAGCAGCACCTCTCGGGCTGGGTCCTGGCACCACATTCCTTCCATCAGCATCTGCTCACCCAAGATTGTGGTCTGGTCCCTCACCTCCCACAGGCCATGGTTACGCTGGTGTCTTTCCTCTCCCTGTCACGGGGCAAGGCAGAGGTGCATGCCCATCCCTTCAAATGCAGCAAGGTAGCATGTGACTCACCTTGATTCCCCAGGGGCATCCTGGAACCCATTTGCGGAGCTGAAGCCTCTTTCTGACCACCACTTTGCTGGGCTGAGGCGCTGCTCAGTCACACCACAGAGGTAAGTGAGGCGAATTTTGCTCGTGTTCAGTCCACTCCACAAGGGCCGCATGAGCCCCAAGATGCCGTGAGCCATCCTGCTGCTGTGGGCCCCGCTCCCTGTCTCCTGAGCTGTCCTTTGGTGCAAGGACAGCTTGATTAGGGACTTATATGTGCAGCTGGGGAAGATGGGGGGGAAGGAAAGAAAAAAAAGAAAATAGTAGGACAGCCTCCCTGGGGGTGGAGGGAGGGAGGAGGGGGGGGAAGCAGGAAGGAAGGATGGACAAAGGGATTGTGCTTGGATCTTGCTGCAGTCCAGCCCATCAGGACATGGGAATTGGTCGAAACACAGTAACATGTGAAGCATCACCTCCACATGCCAGTTTCCAAGCAATGCTCACTTCGTTCTTAGAGACTTCCCTTTTAGGAGCCAGAACTAAATCCAATTTCAGAAGAAATATTCATTGTAAGGTCTAATCATACCAGGAGTTGCAAGTTGAAGGCTGGAAGAACAGACAGGCAGGAGTGCTGATGACTGCTGCCTTGAGGAGAGAGGGGCACACCTCTTCCTACAAAATAGGGTGAAAGCAAGACACTGCTCTTGACAAGATGGCATCCAGCCATATCATTGCCTTACCCAGTACAGCAGGCTCCCACCTCTAGAATGTGAATATTCACCTACTTCCCATGATGGTAGTAAGAAGCAGCCACACCTAACTCATTTACTAAACTCTCTGCTGAAAAGTACCATAAAGGTGCAGATAAGTGTCATTCATTTCATGCTAACTGATAATCCATGCTAGTAAGCTTTGAAGCCTTGCAGAAGAAAACCCTTTATTTATTCTCAGAAGTACGGTCACTGGTTTAGTCCACCCTCCTCTACAGGGTAAATCAATATGAACCCAAGGGCCAAAAATACAACAGCAAAGACAGTTTCAGTTCCTGGTTTCTTTGGAGTTAGGGAATACCTCCCACCTCAAGAGCCTGAATGGTTCCTTCCACCAAATTAACAGCTCACCATTTGGTAGGATGTCTGTTTTAATCAAGTTTTTTTTAATGCAGTAACATAGTAGTAGCCACTATAAGCAAAAAAGTGTTCATACGGGACTCTCTAATCAGTCTGTATAGGGGAAAAACTACAGCATAAGATAAAAAATGTCTGCCTCAACAGACACACACACACAGTGGATTCATAGTTCTGAAGACAACCAGAAAACTTTGGCTTTTCACCCCAAAATGAAAATTTTCCACCCAAAGCTTTCAGGTTGGAAGGGTTAGAAAGGGGTGCTTAAGCTTTCTGAAAAAAGCATTGAAGACATTAAGGAATGCAAGTATTTTCCATAAGCCAGGAGGGAAGTGTATTCTTCAGTGCAAAGGCAAGTGTTCAACCATTCAAACACACCCTTCAGACAGCTCCGGTGGAGACATTCACAGGCAATGCATAAAGGATTAAAAAACAACAACCAAAAAAAAATCTCTCTTCAGAGGAAAACACATTTCTAAAACCACCTGTTTGCTTCCCTCTGTTCACTTTGCACACAGTAGAGCAGCACACAGAATTACTTCTTTCCACCTCCAGCTGTTTCCCGAGTGGGCAGTACTGCTCCCACAAGGTGACACACACAGGAGGAACATGCAGGGCTTGGCTGTGGAGGGACATGAGCTGAGGTAATGCAGAGTCGTGTTTGCAAGGCATCACTGACCAAAGTCTTGCTCCTTTTGCTGAACATGGGTGACACTTCCCAGCTCAATATGCGATAAACTTGGCCACCAGCAATCACAGCCTCACAGAACCCTCATGCCAGTTCCT
The DNA here is from genome assembly GCA_013397975.1 of Machaerirhynchus nigripectus. NCBI lineage: Eukaryota > Metazoa > Chordata > Aves > Passeriformes > Dicruridae > Machaerirhynchus > Machaerirhynchus nigripectus. The sequence continues at coordinate 129,201 of VZRQ01009259.1, read as the reverse complement.
CCTTGCCCTACAAATCCTTTTGGGTTTTTTTCTGATGCAGGATTTGCCCCTTAGGTTTTGTTCAGGCAAACAGCTTTGGGCACAGGGAGGGTGGGATGAACACTGACTATCACTAAGATTTTAATCCAAATTGAGTGCTATCCCCAATTCACTGAGAGGTGACCGTGGGTGTCCCTGAGAGCAGCAGGGCACTGGCAAAATGCCAAAGCAGGGATGCCATGCAGCAGGCATGGGTGCACATCAGATGGCCCAGCCATGCCCAGGATCACTGGGACTTCTCTGCAATCCTAATCCTCAAACCCAGTCTGTGTAAAAATTACTCATTTCAAATGCTTTGCAGAATATCCTTCAAAGGCTTCCCTCCCCACCCTTGCTTGTATCACAGAGGAGAGCTGGCATTGAGGCCAGCAATCTGTTTTAGCTGAACACAGCTCTGGCCCGTGTCCCTGCTCTGTGGCCACTCATTCTCAGGTCAACTTTTCCAGGTGGTTTGCTCTCTCCTACAAGCTGCCCCAAACGCTTCATACTTCAAAGCCAAATTCTTGAGCTCCATCTCACATCCAAATTTAAAACCACTCTGTGCAGCCTCTGCAGCTGAGAGACTCTGACCAGTTCTGCCTTTGCTTTTCAGGCACTACAGAGATGCAGCAGACAGCCCAGTTCTGTCTCTCAGTCATTTCCATGGAAAGAAAGCAAAGCTTAATGTGAGAGACACAAGGAGAGGGGCCACAGCACATACAAACCACAAAGCATCTTATCTCTCCAGCAAACCTTGAGTTGAGAGAGATACATTAGATATATGCACAGCAGTTTCCACAGCAAGGACGTTTGTCTGTTTGTCTGGCACTGACTTCTCTCCTTGCCAGGAACTCAGAGCACAGCAAGTGACAGGTCAGTGTCACCCGATGGAAGAGAGGCCAGTGCAGAAAGGGAAATCAGGGAGACGAGGTGCAGCAAAGGGGGCAACTGCTCCCTGGTGAAAGCAAACCAATTCTGCTGGGGCAGGAGAGAATCAGGCCCTTACACATTTTGGATAGTCTGGTTTAAGGTCTTTGAAATACTGAGAAAGGGTAGAAGCAAGATCTCCGTTGCAGAGCAAATCATTGTTCATTTAGCCAAGGCCACAAAAATAGAAAGCTTTGCGAATAAACACCCCTCCCACAAAAAACCAAACAAACCAACAAAAAGCCCAAACCAAACAACCAACTAAACCAACTAAGCAAAAATACCATTGCTTTGGAAAAACCCTCAAAATGTTGCTTCACAGGTCAGCATATATTTTATGAGCAGGCCAGACACAGCTGAAGAGAGCTCTTAGCTCTCAATATAGGTTTCGAATAGGTTTAGCAGAAACCAAGTTCCCAGCGGTGCACACAGGCACATTGTCCCCCACCTCCCCGGTTTCTTGCCAGCAGGCTGCAGTCTTTCAGTGCAGTGGCTATGCCTGCACTTCCAGTCATGTGTTGGCACGTGCTGGTAAGGAAATGGGTTTCTAGCTTCAAATACATTGTCCAATATCTTCTGTATTACACACCAAACAGTTTGGCCCTCCCTCCCCCCAGTTTAGGGACTCTCATGCAAATATCCAAAACACCTATGAGCTGCCATTAACTCCACCTCAGCCCCGATTTCTGCACAAAGAAGTAAACCCAGTAAGCACTGCCCTAATCCAACCAAAAGTTACACAACACCTTTGCAGCCCTCCACAGCGAGAAGCATACTTGAATTTTTGAGATACCAAACCCAGCTCCTCTGACCACTGTTAGAGTTTCTTGCCAGCAAGCAGAGCTGCCCTGGCTCAGTCACGGCCCTTGCTATTCAGGTGTAGGCAGAGGCAAGCTCATGCTGTTCCCATGGGGGAAGTCTTGGGGACTGTAGTCAGAGCAGCAGGCACACAGACCTGGGAATAATAAAGATTTCCAGAAGGCAGCCTTCATCAGTTGGAAAAGCAAGAACAGCTTACCCCTCCTCCCCTACCAAGTCCACAAGCTCACAAATACTCCTGTAGAGAAGCAGATATGGGCTGCTTGCTGCCACAGAAGTAAACCACTGAATGAAACTAAAATTCCCCTTTCCCACTGTCACTTTAAAAACCCATCAACCACCTTCCCTGTTCCAGAGCAAGTTGCTAAAAAAGTAAACAGAACAACTTGTACTGGTTTGACTTTTTGCAAGCCCATAAGCCCAGACTAAGATTGCTTCTGCTGCCTCAAAAGAGATGCACTGAGCACAGACCCGGGACAAAGTGCTCACACCAAGTGAGCTCAAGTCGCAGACACTGCCTCAGAGGCTGGGGGCTTGGGGAGAAGACTGTAAATGTGCCTCAGTTTCTACATCTCTCAAACAAGACTGTTTGCCCCATTCTAATCTTTCCTAGATGTTCAGCAGCCTTCTGAGAATGACACAAACAAAAGGAGCAAGAACCATATTCACACCAATGGAAGCAGGAGGGCAGAAATGCAATCAGAGATGGGCTGACACTGTAACAAGAAAGCACAGTGAATTCACAACAGGGCTTCTGGACAGCAGCCACTTCTGACAATGCAGCTGCTGTCTGGCTGGGTGAAGGCCACTAAGAAGTTACAGTGCCCCAGCCAAGACCTTCACTTGCACATGCTTCTCCTTCAAGCATCCATTCAAGGATGCTTCAAAGATGGATGGGAGTGCAATACTGGTGCATGTGGGGTATAGACAGCCTTCACCATAACCTCCCAGCTCAAAAGCAGTTTATTTCACACCCCCTTCAGTCAAACTTGTTGACTCAAGACCAATACTGGCCTGCATTTTGTTAAAGGATGGTGCACAACCAAAGGCTATAGCAATCATGGGGGCTTGTAATTTTAATTTAGCTCTGCTCACCAAAAAGCTGTGTATTAACACCTGCTCTGAGCAAGTGCCTTCTGACCAGAAGTTGAAGATACAGTCCCTTCTACAAGCATCCAGTATTACCTTTTGCAGTTTCAGCACTACTCTTTCTCTAGTATCTCCTTATTCTTTCCTCCACTTTTCACTATACCCTCCTCATCCTGACATCAGTCCTGAAAAGCTCCATCTTGAAACTGTTAGTAATGTTTAGAGACCCACCACCTGGAGCTAGATATTCATTTAGGCATTGGACACAGGGACCTGCTCCCTTGTTGACAAACTGCACTTGGAACTGCAAACCTGCAAGAAAAAAGCCAGCCTCAGCCTAGCATTTCATACACTGGGGCCCAGACCTTTTTACAGAATGCCTTGGGTTGGGAGGCATAAAGATGATCTAGTTCCAATCCCCTGACCATGGGCAAGGATGTTACCCACCAGACCCGGTTGCTCAGGTCCTCACCCAGCCTGGCCTTGAACATTTCCAGGGACGGGGCATTTTTCTTACATAAGTTATTTTTCTGCAAGGGAAACTTTAGCATCACAGGTGGCATCAATTTGCACTTGGGTATGCAACAGTTATGGGTTGACATCAGTCACAGAGGAATTCTGTCCTCTGCCAGTTGTCACCTGCTCTGAGACTACATGCCCTGGTATAAGACATTTAAATTATATAGCCAAGATTGAGTTATGCATAGCTGCAAAGCTGGCAGGGAACAGAACAGTCACACTGATGGTACAGGGCAAACAAGCCACGCCTCAGGTGCTCTCTGCTTTCTCATTGAAGACAGTCTGCCTTTGTAGGTGCTCAAGCAGTTGCCATACAACAGCCTACAATTATCATACCTTACCCTGTACATTGCATTACCAAGCTTAGGATGCTGGAAAAATGCTTGTGCTTCCCTGCAAACATATTATCCTGAGCAAGCAACTAATAAGCTCTTCATCTACCTAAAGAAATCCCTACGGGATTTCTCCACATCAAAACAAATCAGAATTTGGAGACCATGCCCTTACAATTCCCCTGCTTCAGAAAGAGCAAATGAGAAGGAGGGAGAAATCAGAGTCGTATTTCTGCAGTTACTTTGTCCTACTTGGAGTCCGTGCATCTCAGGCCAAATGCATTATTCTACCAAACAGATTGAGCTCAATGAAAATTTTACTCTACAGAGTTACTTCGTCTTTTCTTTAGAGTTCTTAATAAATTGCACTGCTGAATAAAGCAACATTGCACAATCTGCAAAAAGACAGTGTTTCTAGTCCCCCAGCCTTCTTAGAGCCTTTTATGCTCTAGACTGCCTCTGTCCCACAGACAAAAGCAGCTGGGCCCCAAACGTGCAGATATAGCCTAAACTGGATCTGAAACATCCCAGACAGACTAGCAAATCCAACAGAAGCTGTTTACAAAAATTAGAGGTTAAATGCAAATTTCTAGTTCTAAACTACAGAATGTCTTACAACAAACTAGAAGAATAGGGTGGTGTGGATATTTTTTTTTAACAATGTGTACAGAAGCAGCCTTCAGCCTTTAATGCTTTGCACTTCATTTCTTCAAAGACAATCTGAATATAGATATACCTAAATGGAGAATTACTAAGCCTCACTCAAGCCTCTATGGTACTATCCACTGAGAAGCAAGGGCACTAGAAACAGCAAGAACAGGATCAACCTTTCCAGAGCAGTGCTACCTTTGACTGAAGGCTGCTGTACCATTAAAGGAGACATGCAATTCCTCCAGTGTTCCTTCCTGGCAGAAGGAACAAAGAATGTGTCACCTGTAGAAACTGGATCCAAGCCATCCCTGCTGAGGATTGGAAAAGCCTCTATTGCTCCACACGTTTTGTTCGTAGAAAAGTTCAGGTCTCTTCCCCAGCACCAGATCTCTGAGCACTAACACATCCCAGTGAAATCTCCACCTTATTCTGCAGTGTAGCAACCATTAGGCAGAGGTTCTGTGAGGTCCCTCTTCACAATCACAAAGAGAGCAGCTGCAAATAAAGATCACGCAGTTCATTAGCAGAAAGATGGCAGCAGCCACTTTTCCACTGGTGGAACCCATCCCAGGGCACTGGGAAACAGGTAGAGACAGCCACAGCAAGGCAGCTGTAAATCAAGTTGTGCTGCAATCCCCAGTACAGGCTGATGGCGGGACAGATTTGTCAGGGTGTCGGTGCAAGCAGCAGCACCAAGGCCCAGCCACCCTCTCCACGCTAACCTGGATGCACACGGGCCTGGGCATGGCACAGCAGGTGCTCACCCCCAGCACCTCCTCCCCCTCCATCTGGCCAGTCCATTTGCAAGTTTACACTCAGTGCCTCCACAGAGAAGAGTCAGTTCCAGTACTGGCTCCAGCAGGACAGCTGGGGGGCCGGGGAGGGCGAAAGGGTTGTTTTTGAAGCAGTTCCTTTTCAGGGTGCAAGTAAGATCTTATTTGTGAGACAGCTACCAGGCTGACCTCTGGGCACCACAAGGCAGACCTGCTCAGCTACGAGAGACAGCACTGGACTTAAAGCAAACCTTAAGGAACCAGCCAGACACAATCTGCTGAATTTCTCTGAACTTTATTGGCACTTTAGGAAGAACAAGGTATGGATTTTAACAACTCCTCTGAACAGGAAAAACATGTCTTAATCAAGGTTCTCTCTGCAGATAAGCACATGGACCCATGAATTACTCCACAGCCTTAAGGAATTGATGTTTTATTATAATCCAGTAAAACAACCGGTCAAAAACCTTCAACATAATTTACAGCAACAACAAAAAAAAAAACCAAAAAAAACCCAAACAAACAAAAAAAAAAAACCAACCAAGAAAAAATAAGCCAGGCAAACATTTGATAAAGTACTTCCCTCCCCCCATCCCCAAGAGGAGTAGTTATCCAATTAAACTGGAACATGAAAAGGAAGAACAATTCACTGTATTCTAACAAATAAAAAATGTGTCTACAAATCTCACCATAATACTGAAAGCTTCTTACATTAGTTTTCTTGCAAAATATCATCTTTATTATACAGTATACATTTCCAAGGGAAGGATGACCATAAACATACCCTCCATCCCTTGACTAATATTTTCTAATTGTGCATAGCTAGAAATATTGAAATCAAATATCATTAGATACCACTGGAATATAATACTGGTTAAAAAGGAGGCAGGGCTGAAACAACTACAAAGAGTTAGGTGGACTCACTGGCACAAGCCGTTCTATTCCTATATTGGACCATGTGGAATAAGAACGTTTTAAAAACCATATAAACAGAAGTCATGCCAACATCATAATACATGAGAGCTCAGCAGTGTTGTGTGACCCATCAAAGCAGAAAAGGTTTACTGGTTTATTATTTGAACACATATTCCAGGCACCATACGTCAGCTTGTTAGGAAATTATTAAAATGTTAGATAGGCTTTTCTCCCCTCAAATGCATCAATAGTTGCCATGGACAGAGCAAAGTGCTGAGAACCAGCTTTAAAGCACCAAACCAGAAGTTTAAAGGTTGTCTGTTCCCCAGTAACGAGATTCACGCAGAGCCAATGCCAATCACCTTCAGTACAGAAATACGCAAATACATTCTGACAAATTTAACTGCAATCTTTCATTTGTGACTCTCATAGTACTGAGGCATATTTTTCTTGGCCAATAAAAAGCTTGCCATGTCATGTGCCCCCCCAAAAGCACTCTGTGTCCAGGGGAGAGAAGGGGGCTCCCACATGACACACCTGGATGTTTAAGAGCATAGCTTAGCATGTTGCTTCTAACAGAGGTTGGCTGGTATTTGTACGAATCGCCGCACAGACTTGCATTGCTTTCAAAAAATCAAGTAACACAGCACTGGTGAGGTTGTTTCCAGCCACCTAAGGAATTCTTGCGGAAATACTGCAGTTTGTTAACACTATCATGGACATTTCTTTTTTGGCACAGTCCTCCTTTGCCCTTTTTCACCAGGGAGCTGAAAATGCTCCAGTTTTCAGATGTTTTCCGTCTATCACCATTACCAGTAACATCATACAAAGGGAGAATCAACAAAACTGAGCAAGTGACAAAATTTGGGATTATGCTAGGCAAGAAAATAAATCCCAGGTTAGCCTAATGACTTCCTATAGGGACAGGCTAATCCAAGGAAGGCATAACAAAGGAGGACTTCACTTTAGGTGGAAGCCATTTTTAAGATGACGCTCCTGAAGGTTAACAGTTCCTTTTATGAGGGACCAAGGCAACATCCAATTCAACCCTGAGCATACATGGCTATTTCCTCCACAGAAATGGCAGGGAGGATTCTGGGTAGCTACAGCATGGACAGCTTGGATGACAGGAGGCGATGGGTATTACAATAACTGGCATAAGCAGCTCTCAGGACCAGTCTCACAACCATTTCTAAGAGAAAGCCTTCTGTTCTCAAAGCTACAAAAGGCCAAAGCATCCTTCTAGGGAAGGAAAAGCACTTGAGCCAGGGATGTGGCAGACTGCTAGTGAGGATTAAGAAAGCAATTGGACAAGTGTCTCAGGATCCTCTCCCCTCAAATGCTGCTTGAAGCCAGGAAGACAGATGCAGTCTTGTATATGACCCAGATATGAGGGTAGTTTTTGGTCCCCAGCTGCTGATTACTTTTTATGACTGCATCTAGTTTAAACTAAAGGTATCTGAGCTACAGTAGATCTATACACAGTCATAAGGCACCAACGACTATGTGCTAAAAAGGCCTCTTACGGAAAAACCTGAAATTTTGTTCACATAACTAGAAAAGTATCTGTTCAGCAAGGGAAAATACAGCTATGGGAATTTTTAGTCTTTTACATTTCTGCCTCCCACTTCAGGTTTTCATTGGCAAAACCAAAAAGGAAGGCAGTGTACTTTAGCTATCTCTGCCTCACTGGTTACATTCAAGTCAGACAAATGATAGTGAACAAAGCCATTGACAAAAACCAGAGAAAAAACCTCTGGAAAGCAGGGGGTTTGAGGCTTCAAACCACACTGTATCAGTGGAAATACTCCAAAGGCCTCCTCATGATTAGGAAATTCAAAGCTCCATCATTAAATAACAAAAGGTAACACCAGCAGGAACACCACAGAATCTGTTTGGTCTGCTTATTTTTGTAGGACAAAAGCTTTGGTCTTTTAGAGAGAAAGTCCGTATTTTACCTTCAATCCTTCTTCCTAAGCTCCAGTCTCCCCTTTTTAACTACATGATTCAGACTCTGTGTTAAGTCAGAATTTCAGACCCTGGCTACTAAGCCTAATCCTGAAACTTGCACAGGTTAGTAAGAAGGCACAGTGTCAGACTGTCAGCTCTTGACTGTATATAATGTAGTACAAGTATCTGCTGGTCTCCCCACACAACAGGAGAAGACACAGCCACCTCAGTGGGCAATACCAAACCCAACACAGTGAGACTTTACCCCAAGCCAAATAACTTCAGATTTGCCCCAACACACATTTGCTTTCCCAAGCCACCCCAGGCAGACATAATTACTATTTTTTCTTCTGTCACTGAACTCCAGCATTTGCCCAAAACTTGATAAATAAGACCATGGTCACTCTTCTGTAGTGGTTCCAGCATAGCACGATTATGAGTGAATGATGGGAGAGGATGGGAAAGAGGGGAGAAGGGAGTGCAGGGCAGCAGGTGCAGGGGAGAGTTTACATGGACTCGAACTCGTCAATGCGCTGCTTGGTGTTACCCTGCCGAATCTGACGGAGGGTCTTGTACTTGTCTCGGCCTAGACGCATGTTCTCAGCGTGGATCATATCGTTTGCCGTCTTCTTGGTTTCATCCCGAGCATTTGCCAGCTCTGAGGAAAGAGCCTTTGGAGGAGGGGAAACAGATAGCAACATGTTAGTACATGCCAGAGACTCAAAGCTGGACAAGATTTCCTGCTGATCCTCCTAAAGATGCAGTATCAATAGAGACAGGAAACAGACAAGCCTCAGTGTATTCTTCTGGGCAACCTGCTCTGGCTGACCTTGCTTGAGCAAGGAAGTGGGATTAGATCATCTTATGGAGGCCCCTCCAACCTAAACAGATCTACAATTTTGTGGAAATTGTTAATATTTCTCCCTAGCATTTGAAGGTAGAAAACATCAGGCTGTCACCTTATTTATCTTTATCCAGCACAGTTAAGAAAGATTGTCTCCAATGTCTGTACTTTAAAAGAATGGCCATTTGGAGGGATCCCTGAAGACAACAGGAGCATCTTGCAGAATCTGAAGAATTAATAGGTTTCCACCAGAAAAGAAACTTGCTGCAGAAGATAAAAAACACGTCTACCTTTCTGTCTGTGTGTAACCAGACACAGTACAATGCAGAATCAGCAAAGCTTGGTTCAAGTCAGGCAGCACAACCAAATGCTTGGAATTGAACCCCATAACACTGGAGGTCCTTACAAGACGATGGTGCAGTACTGCTGTCTCTGTGCTGAGTCTTAGTGGGCTACTCCTAGGGTTTTGCAATGCAACCCAGACTCAACAGTTAGAGACAGCTTCTTGATGGGAATCAGACCAATTTCTTCAATTCATTGCAGCCAGGGCTATGAACAGCTGTCAGATGATTGGCAATACTCACACAAAGCACACTACATCTGACAGATGCTACTTGTTGGCACTGCTTCAAAATACTTCACTACTTTCAGTAAAATGGAAGTCAAGTGCCTGGAGACAAGATCTGCCTCTCCACTCAGTGGTTAAGTGGCTATCTGGCAAGATCATGAAAATCTCTCTTTCCTGCTTCTCCCCTAATTTTTGAAATAACAGTAATACCTTCCAGCTTGCTGCAAACTTCTTACCTTCAAGTGTTTCTGGACCCGCTCATTCTTCTCTGCCTCAGTGGTGCGTTCCTCCTCACTGCGGTCCTTGATGGTGGCCTCTGATCGTAACTCAGCACTGGCTTCTGCCGCATTCTCATCCTGCTCATCGTCATGCTCGTTCTCAGAGTGCATGGGTTCAGTGACATGAGGGGTGCTCATGGCAGTCTTCAACTCCTCTTTGGTCTTCTCTAGGTCCTCCTGTACCCTCTGTGCCTACAGTAGGATATGCCACAGCGAGTTAGTCAGTACAATCCTGAGTGCCTGAGACTTCTCACAGAAGCACCATTTGGTGCTTGTTACAGGAAACCTTGCACCTCTGAAGGGGGATACTCCAAAGCTACTCAGCCGCCATAATTTGCAAAATTCTCTGCTGGATAACACTTCAGAGATTTGAAGAACAGTTACAGTTAAAGGAAAATGGGCTACAGGCCTAATTAGTCAAGTATTGCTACATGGAGTTAGAATAAGTCACCCATTCAATGGAGAAAACCAAAGCTGCGTATTTACAACAGCCTCAAGCTTGCAGGAGTTGAGTCTAGTGTAGAATCTAGTGCAAGAATTTAGGTTACAAACCAGAACAAACAGCAATTCCACAAAAAGTATGCCATTTGCTCAGATTCTGCTTTACCTTATGCTGCCACTCCTGTGCCTCGCTCTCTTTCTTCTGCCTGGCCAGCTCCAGCTGCGTGATCCTAGCTGTGAGTTCTGCCATCTCAGCAGCCTGAAGAAGAAAGGTTTTTAGTGGAAACAAAACCCAGGGTACTTGCTAAATGAAGCATTTTGTCCAAGTCCTGAGTGAAAACACATCTTTTCAGTAAGAAGAAAGCCTTCCTGTTAACTTCAGTTCCACCAATACCTCCATGATGAATGAGCACAAGAAGCCAAAAAAGTTTCGCATTTAGTTGTGGGTTGGGGTTTTGTTTGGTTCTTGGGTTGGTTCTTCTTCCTTCTCCACAAAACAGAGCTACAAAACTCAGTTCTTTGAATCCAAACCAGGGAAAGCAACACTCTTCTCATTATCACACACAAAAAAGGGCAAAAAGCAGTACAAATCTACTGTACAAATACACTTATATTTACATATCATCTACTTGAGGCTAAAAATTAAAGAACTTATGAATATAGTGCTTCCTCACTATATTCATAGCCTGGTTTGCTTCAAAAGCTTAGATGTTTCCCCTTTCACTATCTCCCCTACTTGATTTTTAGTTCACCAACATACCAACTGTTCCTGGGTCTTTTGTTGATCATGGGATGCTCTCAACAGGGCCTCCTTTGCCTCTTCCGCTTCTCTACGTTCCTTAGCTAGTTTCTCTGCTTCCTCCTGAGCTCGTTTTCTCTCCTGTTCCAGCTCCAGAGCTCTGCGGGTCTGTTCTTCCAATTCTGAAAAATAGGGGAGCACATTTCAAGACAGATCAAGTAAAGAATGGCAGTAGAAGAGGAAACTCTATCTGGATAAGGGCTTTCCTACAGAGGGACAGGTAAAGGAGGGACTCAAGCAACTGTCCCCTTTCCTCTCCTTCACATTTTACCTGGAGCTGAAGACTAAAAGTCAGGCCCACCTCCAGTGGATTTGTGGGGAAGCACCCATCCCAAAATTACATACCTAAGGGCAGAGAAGCATCCAGTATTTTGCTTGGGCAACACCACACTAACTCTAGCCAAGCAATTAGATAGTAAATCACCACAGCAATGGCTGGTGTGATCCCTGCTACACTTTTTGATTCCTTCCTCTACAGATATGCTGGGATAAAGCTTCCAGCCAGCACAGGAACAATGGCAAAATACTTCCGATGCCAAGAGAGACATCTTGGCTGTTACCCATTTCTTTAATGCAAATCTTGTTCCAGCAGCTGCACATGGTGGGCTTACATTCAGCTTTAGAAGGCTAAACCAGGGTTCTAACACCAATTAGCACACAATATTGGAGAGACAAATTACTCAGAGATGCTCATAGCTTTAGTATTTGAACCCTTTTCACTCAGACTATTAATCATCTAAGGAAACACTGAAAGATTTCCTATTACCTTGCTGAGCTTTCTTGGTTTGCTCCTCAATTTGCTTGAGTCTCTCCATCAGCTCCTCCTTCTCACGCTCAATCTTCTCCTTCTCCTTTTCTGCCAACTCCCTCTTCTTCTTCTCATTCTCCAGCAGGGCTCTGATGGAAGGAAGTCACAATGCAATTTCAAACCAACTATCATCCAGATTGGAGCACTTCGTAGCAAACACACAAAAAGACCACACATGAGATATGCCCTACAGCACCCAGATAATGAGCTTTACTCCAGAGGTAACCCTTTATAGAAGTGCAAATTAAAAAACCCTGCTGGCATTCATCTCAATGAGAAGTTCATAATAGCAGTGTTATAAGGGAAATCTCCACATTTCAAGGTCTGTATTAGTCCCATCAAATGGACAGACAAATCTTTACGTCCAAGAAAGTAATGGTGAGTCACATTTGTGATGACTATCATTACTATCAACCCATTAGACCTACTGAAGCAGAAAGCAACCTGCTCTATTTTCGGCTCAAGCAGATTAAGGTGCTGCCAGCCATTTATCTAGCACATGATGCTACTTATGCAGTGATTAGCCACACCCAGGTTACTGAGAACCCTACCAACCTCTCCATCTGCTTCTGATGTTTCTCTTCCCGAGCCTGTGCCTTCATCTGCTGTACCTCAATGGTGTCTGGTTTACGTCTGCGCATGTAGAGCTCGTGGTTCCCCATGCAAAGGGCCAAGATTCGCTTGTTAATCCGTAACCGAGGGGCATAGAATACAAAGTCCTTAGGAGAAGAAAAAGGCAGCATTAGACCTGTTCTTTCAGCATAAGAAGCCCCTTGTGTACGCACTATGCTCCCAAGACCCCGAGGTTTTTAGAGTTGCTAGCCAGCTTTTCTTAATAATGTCTAATTCATTGGTGGTGGCAGTTAAGAGACTTCTTTCTGGAGTGGATTTCAACCTGACAAACACATCCAGGGCAGGAGCACCCAATGTGTCATTCCAGTGTGCTGGGTTTCAGTGTAACACATCCCTAGCAGCAAGCACACAGCATCTTAGCATCACCATTTCATTACAAACACCAGCAGGGCTGGTTTTCCAGGCACACCAAGTCCCTGGCTTCTCCCACCTTCCTTCCCACTTCAGTAATCTATACAATAGCCTGGCCAGCCACACTGAATGTAATGTCTTGGCTTATGCCAGAAAGGGAGTTAAATGTTACAACCAATGGATAAATAAATTTGTTCTGTTAAAAAGGAGCAACAGCAGCAGGGAAATGCTTCCAAGAAGCAATGCAACAAGAATGACCAAAAGAACAGAAGGTATTGGCTAGCACAGGAAATTATTAGACATTAAAGATGAAAGCAATTACGTTCCATATAAATTTGCAAGGAAAAAGACTTCTAGCCTACCCTAAAAAATTACCTAAAGCTTCTGCTTTAAGTAAGGTGAAAACCTGCAAAAGATCATCCCACACACTATTAAAGCCAATACATTGCAAAAGAAGCATCCACAGCTAACAGAGCTACCTCAGATCCCTATTATCAGAGAATCTGAACAGTCTTGAGAGAATCAGAAACCCTAAGCAAAGAGCTACTCCCTGCCACTGACCTTAAAAGCTTAAGCTTATACTAAATTTCTACCCTCTTAGCCAGAAAAAAATCGTAACTATCACTTTACTGCCCTGACCAGGTCTCCTTGCTCACACCAGTGTTAATGCTATAGATGAAAAGATTTTGTGCAAAAAAACCAAAAAGCCCCCCAAAAACCCATAGAAATCGTTCAGCTAAGAAGCTGAATGTTTAATAGCTTAATATGAATGTTGCTTCTTACTGGTGCTTTCTTGTCAATAGGTTTAATAACAAATTTCTTGTCATTGAATGAGATATTTCTGATCTCACTCCAAGGGAATCCAATTTTCGGTGTTAGCCTGCAGAAATGGGAAGCAAAAAGAAATAAGAGAGCTCAAAGTCATTCCAAATTCTTTACTTAGAATATAAAGCTCAAAATTATACCAAATCCACCCTCATATTTCAGTGCTCTTATGATAGTTGAAATCAGTGGACAAAATTAGTCATGAAGATGAAATATAAACATAAGAAGCAATTTTTCAATCCCACTTTTCTTGATCTTTTAAATGAAAAACAGAACTGGAGAATGCATCTATCGCAGGAAGACTAGGGATACAAGTGAAACTATCTTGAAAAGATTTGCCAGGTTCTTGTATTTGTTGGTCCAAAGAAGCACATTTTATGGATTATTCTGGCAACGTCAAAAACACAGCCAGGAATGATACAGAAATTGTGGAGTTCAGTTAAAGATTTGAATTCCAGGAGAGATTGATTTTGAATGACTTTATATTGGAAAGGAGATGAAGGCAATGATGAAGAGAGAGGGGTTTATTACCTATCATTCTGCTCATAAATGTTGAGTCCAAGAGCATCTACACCTAGCCAGAGCTCAGAGCCTTTCTTGTTCTTAATGCTGAAGTAGTTCACGCCGTACATTTCCAGATCCTGTGCAATTTTCAGGTACTCCAAGACAGCATCTTCTCTGCAGCATGTAAAAAAAATGCAGATATTCTTTTTTGAGTCTTTAAGCCATTAGAGCAAGAAGGTGCTATCTTCCCACATGGGCAGAGCAGCAAGAAGCTGGAAAAGGTTCTAAGCATCACCCTAGTAGATAATTACAAACTCTGCAAACTCAGTCTTGTTTTACTAAGAACAGCCAGATGATGTGGACCAGCAAGAGCAAAGGCATGTGAAACTCGTTACTCTGAGCAAAATAACCTAAAGGATGCTAATTTATCCTGAAGCAAGTCACAGATTTTTGTATGCATTCATACACTACACACTAACACTACTTTAAATACAGCAGTTCCACACTGCATCAGTTACCTAATCATTCCCCGATGTTCCTCGTGCCACACCTGGATCCTCTCCTCCCACTGGTCCTTGTTAAGCTTGTGCTGCTCCAAAACCCTAGGAAGAGTATACATAGGATGTTTAAAGCCAAGCACTACATATAGGCACACACACAATCACATCACTCTATAATAATGCTTCATAAAATACTCCATTAGCATCAGAGTTGCCCACGAAAATATTCCAAGAAATAAAGTTTTATTAAAAGGCTAGATAGACACACAATGGTCAGTATTCAGACTTCTAACAAATGACCAAAATTTTTCAGTTTTTCTTCTCCTTGTAGCATATTTTCTTTTGAAGCTTCTCTCACTACTTCTGGTTAGGGTTTCAGAGTAGCAATAGGAAGTATAAGGTTAAAGCTCTTAATTAATTGAATACTAATCTAAATGCTCAAAATGGCACAAGGCTGTATTTTATTCTGAGCATTGCAATCAAAACACCCTCTACACTTAAAAAAAAAAATCGAAAAAAATCACAAGCCCTTTAAGACAGAGAATGTCTAAGACTATCCAGGTTCACTTGCCTTTGTGGGAGCAGTTTATCACTAGCAAGGTAGCCAGACTTGTGCACGTCTTTGTTAAAGTCTCCATACTTGGACTGGACAGCATAAGAAGCCAGAAGGACAGCTGTTTCTGGAGGACAATAAATGTCGTCATTCAGAATTGCCTCCTTCACTTGGAGAAAGAAAAGGCGCTGTGTGATGTCCTGGATCAGCTCTTCTGCCACATCTTCTGGGTAGAACTTGGCACGGAATTTGAAAAGCAGGGGGCTTTCTTTACGTACATCCTGTGCTGTGACCTGGAACAGAGTTGGCAGATTTTATAGCTTATATACCAAGTGAAGAGGAGCAGTTTACAAACAGGAAGACAAGCATGCACTAGAAAAAAAATTTCTCCTTTCCAATGCAGAAGGGGATGGGCAAAAAAGCAAGGATTTTCAATTACTTACTGCTAAATACCTTATCACTTCTCCCCACTGGACTTACACAAGACAGTAGTTAAGCCCAGTGGTAGCTAAGTTACTTTCCAGGTTTCTCCCCAACCAAGATGCTCACATGAGCACTACATCAGCATTTTACCAGGAAGGGTAACAGATCTGGCCAGGTAACAAACAGAGGAAGATGCAAGACCAGGTCAGATACCACAACTCATACCCTGGGGAGGGAGTGTGTGGACACCACAACACCAACTCACTGATCTTTCAGTACTTGAGGTGCATGGATAGGCAAGAACAGATCCCTGACAGAAGTATGGAGATTGAATTTGCCCCTGCACTCTCAGAGAAGGGAACAAGGACAAGCAAAATCTTGGAGCAAACATACCTTTTTGTTCAATTTTAGCCATGTTGAGAAACCCTTGGTGTCTTGATACTGAAGTCCAAAAAACCAGACTTCTCGCAAACCAATTGTCTTGACAACCTGAAAGAGAGATGATTAGCAAGAACCCCAGATGAACTGAACTTACCGGTGGCTGAGAACATGTTAGAGGTAAGTTCAGGCAAAGACAGTGCCCTGGCCACCAGCCTCTCCTGCTGCAGTGCACAGAAAGATGATTGGGCATCTAAGAGGTCTTAAGTGGATGTATATAATATTCTTTCTTCTCCTTCAGCTCTTTAAGGCTTGTTGCTATTTATAAACAACAGCTGGGACATTATTTTTTTCAGCTACTTGTAAGCCAACATGTACAGCCAAAATACAATGCAACAGCTCTGACAGGTTTAATAACTGCCAGGAATCAGGAACACAGCTCCATTTTCAGGTACACCCCTCACTTATTATGCAAATGTACTATTTCTGGGCAAGTCATGAATCACCCTGCTAGGTTGTGCTACTTTAAGATTTGTTTCTACTCCACTGATAGCTATGGACCGGCCTTTCATACAGCTCTTCACTGAGTAGCACCATTAAGAGGAAGTGCAGTGGGTAAATCCATGTGCTATCCCTTGTGCCAGGACAAAGAGCCACCACAGACATTAGCTACACCACTATGTAAGCTCTCTCTGTAGTTTCCTAGCACATCAGGCATGCTATGTAAATAAGAAAGCTTTAAAGACGTGTTGTGACAAGAGACAAGAGCCTCATGGTGGGGCAGCAAGACTACTGCAGTCCAGTGCCACTGTTGGTTAAAAGGAGGGGGAAGTTTCTCCAAAGCTTGTTTGCTATCAAGACCTCACCCTCTGTGCCCTGAAAAGCCTAGGACATGCCACAGGGTGCAGCAAGTCTACACAGTGAAGTTTCCCCACATCCCTCCTGAAGACCCAGGAGTGGTCTCATACTGGCAAACGAGGCACCTACCGGTCACCTCCATTGCTGGACAAGAAAGGGGAAGGAAGAAGACATCTGTCTTCAGGTTGACGTGGTTCCTAAATTACAACACTGTCAGCTGTTTTCACATACCATTCAACTCGGGCTTGCTCAGAGCTTCCCCCTTTGAAAGGGGCTAACAACTAAATGCAGAGACTGAGACCTGCCCTATGAAAACCAGCTGCCAGGTCGATGGATATAATTTTGTACTGCCCAAAGGTGCACTCTGTTCCCTTCTGATGTGGTCTCTACTTTGGCAAGATACAACACCAAAGACATAGGTTGCCCACAAACACATCACTAATTAGATTGTTTAGGGCTTGGATCAGACATTTCTTCTAGCCTTTCAAAAGCAGCATTAGGGCCTTTCTTCCTTTCAGGCAGAAAAACCAAATGCAGTTTTCAGCAGAGGCATGCAATTGGTGACACACAGAGACACCTGGTGATAAAACCTACACTAGGTCACGTAGTTTATATACATCATCCCACTGGGGTTCCTGAAGTTTTTCAGCCTGTCCTTGCTTGAACATGATCTGGAGAGCTGGGCTAGAGCCCCTGCAGATTCAGGGGAATGTAGGTCACTTGCGCATCACACAGCAGGACGCACACAGCTAAGGAGGCTTCTGGAGAAGAATCAGGGTTTGCTATATACAGGCAGTTTTGGTCACTGCAATATAAAAAAGATATTAATCTCTAATATGAAGATATTAGAGAGGGTCCAAAGGAGGGCACTGAAGATGAAGGGCCTTGAGGGGAAGCTGTATGAGGAGCAGCTGAGGGCACTTGGTCCATTCAGCCTGGAGAAGAAGAGACTGAGGGGGGACCTCATCACAGTCTACAACTTCCTCATGAGGGGAAGAGGGGGGGCAGACACTGTGGTGACCAGTGACCAAACCCAAGGGAATGGCCTGAAGTTGTCAGGGAATGTTTAGGCTGGATGCCAGGAAAAAGATTCTTCAACCAGAAGGTGTTTGGGCACTGGAACTGGTTCCCCAGGGAAGTGGTCACAGCACCAAGCTTAACAGAATTCAAGAAACATTTGGACAATGCTCTTAGGCACATGGTGTGACTCTTGAGGATGGTCCTGTGCAGGGCCAGGAGTTGGATTCAAGGATCCTTGTGGGTCCCTTCTAACTCAGCATATTCTGTGAGCCTGTGATTGGAAGCAGATGGTTCAAGGAGGGGAAGAAAGGCTGTTCTACAGCCCAAGGATAGTTCTGTTCTTGGAAGCATTAACATATGAATGGGATGGAAGCTCCTCACTCTGACTGCATGAGTCTGCTTTCCTCTCTCCCACTTGACAGCAGCTTATGCCTGGGAATTCAACAGGCTGGACTGCTAGCAAGGAGCTGAAAGGCTCCACACTGTGGTCCCACACAAAAGGACTTTTATTCCACAGCAGTAGCCTGCACAGCAATAGCAGACACAACAACAAGCTGGGCAGAGAAGAGGGGAGACAGCACAGCACTCACCATCAGACTCCCAAGCTGACACTGAACTAAGGCGGGGAGGAGGGTAGTCCTCCTCCCTCCTCAGCTTTAGCAGGCTATTTATTTCCATTTAGCAAGTAAAAACATGAAGAAGAAACAGCTTTCTACAGCTGCAAGGAATGTGGCTGGTAGCAGCATAATTATGTCTGGGGGTGTACAGCATTCGGAGCCCTAATGAACTGTGAGATGTTCCAAAAAGCAGACAGCCACTGGCAGTGGCTAAGGCTGGAGAAGGGCTGGCACTAAGGATGGGAGAATGAAAAGTACTGTTTAACACAGACCACAATACTTAAATGTCTAAAATCTACTCTCTCATCTGGAGAGCAACATCTTTCATGCCGGGGGAGCATTAAGTCAGTTCCTGGGTCTTGTTTAGCCTACTGGATAAGGCTCAGTTTACAACGGGCAACAGATTGGATGCAGCCTTAAAAATCCAGCTGTCCCATGGTACTTTGACCAGCTGCTACAAAGCTCTAAATTGAATACTACCTTTAGCTTAAAATTTTACTCAGTAAGCCATACTGATGTAGGGAAAATGGTGACTTTCTGGTGACTCACTTCATCCTCTGCAGAAAGTCTAAGCACACATTAGTAGGGGTTTTTTTACTTAGGTTCAGAGAAGAAACAAAATCTTTCAGGTAATCTTTTCTCTCACTCCTTCTTACTCCATGTGTTTTAGGTCTGCATGACAATTCCTGTCCTTCCCCTCAGCACTCATCCATCTCTCTCTGAACTATGTTCTTGCCATTGGGTGCTGCTCCACAGCAGAAGAGGGAGCCATAAGCAGCCTCTTAAATGTAGATTTTAGCATCAAGATGATGATTGAAAATGGCTGTCATTCTCAGCCCAGGAAACACACAACCACACTGGCAAACAAGTACAGATCCTGATGAAAGTACTATTTACACACGGGCAAGACCAAAGCACACAAGCAGAGGAAAAGGCGTTCCACTTGGATCGAGTTCCTGCACCAAAGGCCAAATCATCTCAGGCTATAATATGGTACAAGTGCCTTGAATGTTGGCCTAGTTAAAGATGAAATAGGTCCCTCTCTTTTTCTATGACAGGCATGTTGAGTACACCTGAGAGAAAACTGCCAGCTAACCTAGTTGCTGGAGGAGCTCTGAACTGGTGCCACACCTGCAGTTTCATATGCCAGTCAAAAACATAGAATGTGGTCTTCCAAGTACCCTAACTTAGTACCCCAGATAGGCTACATCTACAGCCACAAGTATTCAACTGTTCCCTCTCCATTTAACTGATGGATATACTTCTAATTTTCCCTTCCAAAGTGCTAAAATGCTAGAGTGCTAAACGACAGGATCCTCAAGTTTTTGAACTCATTGCAGTTTGCCATTGACCTCTTTAGCAACAAGCAGTCCATTTTTGGTTGGAACTACTGCTTTTCTAAAAGTCAGAAAGTTTCCACATGTTCCTGTGAAATTTGAGACACATTTTCATACCACTCAACCACAAGCCTTCATTACAGGAACAAGAGTTCTGGGGTTTGCTGGGGGAACCAGCCACTGTCCTGAGACTTGCTGCTTTCTACCATGAAACTACCTTAGTGAGTTTTCATTTCAGTGCTTTCACCCAGTGGAACAAGTGTTCCAGAGCCATTTCTTATGTGTTTAAATGCTATTAGGTAGGACCTTACCAAGGCTAAACGTTTCTCTTACACTGTCCCTCCTCAAAAGCTTAGTTTGCAGGCCATGAGACACCAACCACCTCTATTCCAAACACAGCTCAACTCAGATGGAGTTAGTCAAAATTCAAGAGGGGCTTGGTTGGCTCGTGCTGTAAGCTCAAGCAAACATGAAAGAAGTCTGACAAACTGGTACTCTACAAAACCACTAAATTCACTGCAGCAGATAAGCAAGAAGGAAGCTGCTAAGCATTACCAAGGTTTCTAGCTGCATGACTACCTCGGAGGCCATGCAGCTAGAAAGGCAAGGCAAGACAAGCCAGGGCACACAACCAGAATCTTAGGAGATCTGGCTCTTCATGAAATATGAAAGAACCTTAAGAATTAAAAAGAAAATGAAAAAAAATAAACCTCCCGACACACATTCCACTATCTATAAAACTTAATGCTGAACATAAAATACAGCATCAGTGACCAGGTTTAAAGTGTGCAGAGCGATGCTTATTGTCATAATTTTAATGCATAGATAAGTGCACTTTTCTATTACAAGCTCAATTTTGACCCAAAAAGCTCACAAAAATGAGGAAAAGCATCTTAGAAAGGTTAACCACATGTTTTTAAAGTTTGAAGTGATAGCTATTGAAGTTTCTCCTGTCATATTTTCTTTAACCTGTGACTTGTCTTCATGGCTCTTAACTGGACAGAAATCACCTCTTTAAGGAGATTGTATGCTCAATGATTCAAGCTAGAATCAATTTACCCAAAAAAAGGAAGTTTGAGAGGGATTGATTGGAGGGACACAATTTCAAAGCCATCTGCAGCAACAAATAACTAAGAAGTTTCACCAGACAACAGATTCATCTTTTATGTGTAGAAGACATACAATGCAAAGCACTGCTTAGGTTTACTTACTACTCTCCAGACCAACTGCACTTCAGTCCAATACAGAAAAGGGTCAAAGGAGGAAAACAAGTAGCTATCACTGTTGCAGTGCCTGTGCTCTGCATCCCCAGGAATGCAATATTTCAACGTACTTGTGAAGTATTCAGGCCTATGGGATAAGCAGCACCCCTGACACGCATAGCCCATCCTTGAGCTCTTCTTTTAATCCATCACTGGCAGCTGAGGAGTGGGAGCAAAGTTACCGTTCTTGCTAGCAAGCCAGTAAGCACTGGAGTTCAGCAGCTGATGTTAAGAGGTACATCAGCAGAGCTGCAGAACACAGACAGTACAATCCTGTCTCATTTAATCCAGGTTTTGTCCATGCACACAAGCCTAAGATATTTAAGCTAAAGCTGTACAGTTACAAGACTAGGGAATAGGAAGAGCTCTAGTACAAATCATGATGTTACTGCACATGTATATCAGTTCAGTGGTATTTCTGTAGCCAGCAGTGAAGCATTTGCATTGTTCTGTCACTATAAAAACTCACTTTGAAATTTAATCAAGCAGGAAGGAAGAAGACAGGAACATTTCTACCTCATGCCCATTCACCTACTATTACTATGGAACTTTAGATTCAAATGTTTTTCTCCTCATTCAGCTAAAGCCTAGCTACAAGCTTTCCAAAAGTCTTATGAATCCTATTCAGAGTGGGTCAGAATTACGTGTGGCATAATGAATACATTTCTCTACCTTTATACAAACCAGGTGGTGCCTAAATGTTACTGAGTAAAGCAAGCAGATTGCAGCAAGGCAGCCATGCAGATAGAAAGCTCAGTAATGTTTAGCAGCTTCCTTCTTGCTTAACTCAGGGCTGACAGTTCAAAGTGAAAGGGCACCCCAGGGCAAAAATATGCTGGATATCTTAAAATTTTTCTGAACAAGAGTCAAAATTCAGGTTTCACACCAGAAGGTCAATGTCCTGCAACAGCAAAACCATACATCTGCTTTGTAGAGGTGCTCTCCCTTCCCTCAAAAAAGCACTGAGGAAAGCAGCTCTTTTATTAGAACCGGCATCATGCAGAAAATACTAGCTTATCAAGTCCAGGGGCACAATGTGGCTTAAGGGAGCTAGAAAATAAACAGAAGTAACTTTGTTCTTATGCACCCCATCACGGGACCCCAGAAACCTAGGGATAGAAACTGAGGCAGAGTGAACAATGACCAGCCAGAGAGCAGTCATGGTGTCAGCAGGGACAAGAGCACTGGACTGACTACCCCTTTACAGGGACCAATACACACAAACAGCTCAGTCACATGAAACATACTGGATATATAACAGCTGACAATATATTTAAAGGTCCATCCCTTTCCTAAAAGGAGCAAGTTTAATGTCAACCAGACCTTTTAGAAATAGCAAATGTTTAAAACTAGCTTCAGACACATTTTTCCCCCCCATTTCCAACTTCACCTACAATCCAATTTAGGTGAAGTAAGCACTGCCTCAACTTAGAAACTCAGTTCTCTACCAGCATTTGTTTTCTCCCTTGGCAATGTGTTTACTGTGGAAAAAGCAAAACAAAACTTCTGTTTAGACAGGTGCTGTGTGAAACACTGAAGGGAGGAAAACGTGCAGCTGTCCAAGAGCATGACAAAGGAGTGAAATCAATTACTAGACATGAAGAGCTGCTGTATTGAAAATATGACTGGATGCTTCTCAGAGACAAACTGACGAAGCCCAAGTCTGCCACCAATGTCAGTTTGCAGCAGAAGCCGCAGATGACCTAGAGCTGACTGAAAATATCATGTGCAGATTAAAACTATTACTGACGTGAGTAGTATCATTTCTTAGCACTTGGTGCTTTGCTTGGACAATAGCAGAAGCCAGATATTGAAAAATAATCATGGAAAGCATCCACATGAAGAACACTTCCTTAAAAAAAAAAAAAAAGTTCATTTTTTGATGAGCTTTGAGGACATGTCACATCAGCTTCATTAGCAAACACTCCCATGAACTGTGGCTGAGATCCATGTTGCACACATGGACTCTGGACAGAACTTGGCTTTCACTTCTATCAATCCAAACCACACAGGGCTAAAATATGCAGGAGCTGCTAGATAGTAAGACATAGATGGCTGAGAACTACATTGCAATTCAGAACTTTTTGGAAAGCTTTTCTACTTTTCCGATTATGAAAGGTTGCTCTTTTACTAAAGCTTTGGATCTCACTCCATTCCCTCCATTTCAGGGCTGGGCTGCAAAGAGCAATATATCATCTAGTGTTGAATCATCCAGTTGAGTACAAGAGAAAACAGTAGTTCGCGGTTAAAGATCTAAAAAAAAATTAAAATTTAAATTATATTTGCTGGCCCCAAATGAAATAGCTGACTTCAATGGGTGAATCAGCCCTTAATTTTCTCTCTTCCTTATGATAGGTACTATGTAGAGCTGACCCCAGAATGCTTAGCTCTACTGAACCACACCCAAATCTCTGACATATCTGGTCTGGCAGTTCTCTCATCTTGTCATTAGTCCAAGATTTAATTTGCATTTCTTTGAGCTATGAATTTACTGTTCCCATTTTTCTTCAAGGAGCAAATCCGTGGCCAATTACAGCAGAGAAACACAGTGAAGCCTCTCAAAGTTTCAACTGCTACAGCTGATAATGTCTGTCTTCTGCTGCTGCAGCTTTGGGCTGCACATGCCTCCCTGCTTCTGTGCGTGCCAAAGCAGGACCAAGTCTGCCTCGCCGGTGAATGCAGGGGAAGGCTGAAGCACCCCATGCAGACAGCCCAGCACACGATTGTACATCACTGCTCTTAAGGTTTCCCTCAGGGCCTGATGGGAGTACAGAATCACTTCACCTGCACTTAAAGGTTGCAGCAGTATTTGAAACCCAGCTAAGCCTCGCCTGGTTTAGAGACCAACTGCCCCTTGGAATCAATTACACAGTGCTTGCAGGTAAGTCAACCAAAAATAGCTTACTAGGTCCTCCATAAGACTTTTCTTACAAACTAAGACTGCAGATATCTACTGCTTTCCAATTGCTATTATTATGAGCCATAGCACCAATTCAGTCCACAAGCAGAATAGCTCCTAACACATTCTTGGAGATTAAAAAATGCAGTAGTTTTGGAAAAAAAGTACAATTTCTTACTATGCTGTGTTCTCTTGAAGCTATTACATATAGTGACACTCAATTTTTGAAGTCCTTCAGAAATTACTTGCTGTTGCCTCAGTAGAATGACAATGTCTTTATCAACTTTATATCTTCTACAGCTCCATCACTTACCTGATCAAAGAGTTGCTTCCCTGTGGTGTTGGGCTGGATGGCAAACTCCAGCTCAGCATCCATGGTGGTAACACGCACACTGATCTGGAAGACAAAAAAATGCATCATTAGAACACACGCTCTAAGTGATGCTACCCAATAATGAAAAGGAACATCTGCCCAGGACCAGGAAGCTGCTCTCAAGCCTCCAGGAACTTCACTGCCGGCAGTCACAAAGTCATCTGCTCTGCCAGCATGGTACTCATAGTTTTCCTGTAGAATATAACTTTCCTGTTTTGCAGTGTGTTTATCCTCTCTGCTCCTACAAATACTCACCTGTACTGACACACATGAGAGCCATTTACATCTTATGACATTTAATTTCCAGAGTAGAACATTCTGGTGTCCTTCACAGAAGTAGAGATGTTCCAAAACTTGGTGCACACAAGAAGCCATCCAACCCTTTTGTTTGAAGGGTGAACATCAAAGAAGTTCCCAAAAGCAATAACAACTCAGTCTGCTACAGAAGTCTGGTCAATAATAACAATACGCTTTTTGAGTGTTTGGAGAAGTTATAAGGCACAATCCCTGACATGATCCAAGGGCTGTGGGTATGAAGCAGACAGGATGCAAGGATGCCCTCACAGGCTAACACAAAAAGGCTGCATGCTGAACATGAGAACATTTCCCATAGCAGTAGATATGCTGCCAATACTGCTTTCCAATTCTTTCAGGGAGATGAAAGACCTCTAGAGACTGCAGAAATAGTTTAGGTGTTACTTAAACTTGCAATCAAGATTTCATGACTATACTAGCCTTAGATGCCATAACATGAATAGTCTTCCAGAAGAAATGTTATATGATGCACTATTTTGACAGGAATATCTCACCATCACATTTTCACTTGTGACATGAAAATGGCTAAGGGGCTGCAGCAGGAGAGTTTGCAGCTTCATCCCACAGAAGCAGGAAGACCTACACATACCTTTCACTTCTCATAAAGCAAGTTAAACAGCAGAGGCATTTCACCTCAAATGCTAATGTAAAACATTGCTGATCCCATTCAAAACTCATGATAATTACTGGGAAATATGATTTAGATGCTTGGGGCTAGACAGAAACAGTCCGGGCCTGAAAGTAGATGCCTTAACTTTAGGCCAGGGAAAGTGAGGTCTCTGAGTACACCAAGCTGCCTGAGAATTCAATTTTATTTGCATGCCTATCAACTGAAAAAGGTAAAGATATTTCACAGTTTTTGAACACAAGCTGTACATATTAAAACAGCTTTATTTAAAATATTTTTCCATCAAAGCAAAGGTTCAAGGCTTGGAGTTGTACAGACAAGATAGAGCACACCAAACCCCAGCACACAGTCCTTGCATTAACAGTTCTCTCTCTTGCCAACAGTCATTTACCGCAGATTAACAAATTTTTTTTTTTGCTCTTCAGTGCAATCAATCCTATTAGTACACTCCACCAGGCTTCCAGCAGTGAGGGGCAGAGGGAATTACACTGTGAACAGCTTTAAGAACAACTCAAAGTCATATTTAGGCTATAAGCTAACTGCATAACACAGGAGACCAAAAAAGCAAAAGTAAGCAGAGAAATATTCAAGGAACCACATAATACCAATATGATCACAGACAGTTCTTACTGCTGTATTTCTACCAAGATTATGTACAGATTTCACATCTTGTTTACTAAGAAACCAGATTGCAAGAGATCTTGAACCAGGAATTTTTTTCCCTATAAGCAAGAAGTGTTCTGCTAGTTAAATCTAGCTAAGTGCCAAAAAAAGAGACCACTAACTACATCCAAATACTTTTTGAGGTTTCCCAGAAAGCTTGCTTCAGACTAGGCACACCACTATTACTGTACTTGATATCCTCTTGAGATAAACCTAAAGGTTTTCTTGTTTTCAGTTAAGCTAAAAGTTCTGCAAGGTTAAAGGTAGGCTTAGCACAGCTAAGCTGAAGTACACATAAGGTGAAGTTCTAGTTGTTTCATGCAAAAGGAATGCTGTTTAGACATTACTAGCACAAAGATATCATGAACAAGTATATCAGGAATAGGTCAGTTTTTAAGCCCTATAAACCTTGACACAATGATGTCAAACTAAGGCAAAACCATACCCCAGAAGTAGCAAGGAAAGAACAAATTACCTAAACTTGTAAAAACAAAGCACTTTTTAAAAATTAGCAGCTTTCAATAGCATGCAGATGCCCTAAGTTCTCTTAGTATATACCTTCCCAAAATTATTCTCTTCAAATCCTAGACCTTAACAATGGGCTAATTTCACGGTGCATTAGGGAAACAAGAATCTGGCCACTTCTTAGGAGGGCTGAATGCTCCCTAAAACAGCTTTGCTACTTACACTTGGAAGCAGACTCTTCCAGCAGAAGGAGTGCGGGCTTGTAAGTCTTATTTGCCCCAAACACCTACCAGTGAGAGCAAAGCTGTCCATAAGCTACACTCAGGTATAAAAAGGGGTTACATTAAATGAGCCATTAAGTGACACACTGCATTTTGTTACCTTTGAAGTATTTCCTGTTCACCTAAAGCATTAATGTATCAGCTACCATGAAAGAAAAATAGTCTTTTTGCTCCACTGTTTATGGAAAAAGAATAGTTGCTACTCTTACCAGATATCATCTGCATAGGTGATTGAGGGCCAAATATCTGAGCACCAGAAAACAGAACTGAAACATCTGTGGCACCTCTTCGCAACTTGTGCCTAAATAGCTCTTAAAACTACTTATAGCAAATCACACCTTAAAATTTAAAATAAAGCTGCTTCAGTAACCCCATAATTCATGCAGAATACTTATTAAGACTCACATCTTTGTTAGCAAAATAAAATAAGGTCCCTTGCTGGAACCAGCAAAATTCCTTCACTGTCAGTCACTTAAATGCCCTTAAGCTATCTGACCCAATATCATCCTTCAATTAATATATTCAATAGGAAGATTTACACATTTCCCCTCCTGCCCCCAGAAGCCCCCTGTGCTCAAGATGAGTAGCAACCTAAGGTTTAGGAGCAGCAAAGTATTGAATGGGTCTGCACTTGCAACTTCAGCCTGATCTGAGACAGCAGAAGCTGAGATACCGCAGGAAACAGGCTTGTGCTTTGGAGAACCACACCCCGGTAGTGCTGTTTCCCCAAGCTGAACACGGTTTTAACACATTCAACAGCACACTGCTGTGAACTGTCAGTGGAACGAGCTGGGGAGAGCACATCCTGGGCTGTGCCAGTGACATTTTAACCATTAGTTAGTTTGAACCATCAGTGGTAATTTAATACTTGGCTGAGAAGCTGGTTTGCTATAAAATTGAGCTTTGTTAAGGCTCATTGGTGTGAAAACAACACACAAAGAATTTTTTTCCCCCATGTGCTACCAAGCCAGGGTGGTTTTGTTTTTCCAGTTCACAACAACTGGCTCCAAGTGAGGTTTCTACCATTTCAGATGGTGGGAGGCACTGATCTCAATGTGCTCTGCCTGCAGCTCAAACAAACTACAAGAAGAGCTCTACAGACTGCTATAATCTCTACCAGACAAGTACATGCCAGGCACTGCATGCTTACCTTCTTCCTCCTCATTCATTTAACGTCTCACTTTAAGTAAAACCACTTTACTAAGGCATTCATAGCTGAGTACTGACCAACACAAATGTTACATATAGGAATAAAATGCTACAGCAAAACAAAGCCAACGCTTTGCAGTCCCATCATAATTAAGACTCATTTGCTTCGATCCTTCAGAGTTACCTTGCCTAAGCACTTTTAAATCATTTATCAATCTAGGTTATTACCAGTGCTTATTCTAAGACAAGCCTCAAGATTCATCAGCATTAAGCCTTTAGGTTTTGTATTTCTAAACCATCTCATAAGGTTTTCCAGGATTTGAGGGCTGGCATAAACCTTGGCATGCTTATAATTTGGTATGCAAACAGAAAAAAAATGTCAATAAGGTATCCAGCTTGGACTGCTGAGCATACACAAACTTAGCTCTGTCAGTCCAGACAGGTAAGGTGCACACTGCTGAGAGATGTGCAAGAGAAAGACAAGGCACACCAGTGATTCAATCACAAGGTCTACAATGGCAGCACTCATCCCCAAGTATACTACCCACCTATTCCAAATATTCTGTTACTAAACATCTATCAAACTTTCAACACTCAGGAGCGGTTTTTAGAATGCTATTGGATTTCATGAACAGATATATCAAAAATACTATCCTAATGCAGTAATTTGTACTCAAACTCTGTTTAAAGCAATTAATTTACTTTTTTCATCATAGCATCTATAATATAGCTGCTGCAGCATGCAAATATTTGCAACTCGAATTCTTCTTGGATCTTAAACAAACAGAAGTTTATTCTAGTAGTAGGTGGCCTCTAAATAGGCTTTTGTCTTTCCATCATAATTTAATATACTCTCATATAAACAGCTAGTAACACTATATGAAACGCTTCCAGATGCCATTTTGCACATTACAAGAACATTCAACTATTACATTTCAAATTTATACTCATCAAATTTTAAAAACATTTTTTTAAAAAGTGCCCATATTTAACTGATTCCTTTCATAACAGCCACAGGAAAGAGATAGAAAACTAGCAACCCTTCCTCTTCTCTATTTGGGGAATTACCATAGTTCTACCAGTCTAAGCACTGCTAAAGCTTGCCACTGCCAGAGCACATTAAAGAGCTTCCTGCTGCCAAGGGCAGTATTGTCAAGTGTGATACCTCCTGCACAGACAGAACCTCTTGCATGGAAAGAGATACTCTTCCAGCCCCAGAGCAGCTGCAGCAAGCTCCCTTTGATTAGCAAAAGCTTTCCAAAAGTACAGGCCACCCCTACCCCCTCTTCCCATGGTGTTCCGCAGTCTACAAGAGACACACTTAATAGACAGTGGTACCAGGCACCTATATGTAGCATCTTTTCAGTTATTTTAGTATTGCTCATATACCTTCAAGTCTCACTTTCTGCCGCACTGAAATTCCAAACAAATTTTACTAGCAGCAGTAATTGTCAGGTATCTTCCAGGTCTCCGAATAAGCCCTTCTAACAGTGTGCTTTAACAACTTCCTGACGTGAAAATGCGTAGCTGCATATGGCAGGACAAACAGGAAAGACTGATACTGTCACGCTCAGTAACGGATGTATTGCTTGTGCTAATGCCCCAGTGCATTGAGCAGCACGAGAGGTAGAAAAGACAATTCTGTTTGTCATAAGTTGAGACAGGAATAGAGTACTAGGAAATTCATGTCAGAATAATAAGTAGAGTCAGCACAACAGAGTTATTGACCTCTATAAAACCCTGACCCTGAGCTAAAGCTTCTTTCCTCCCTGCATTTCCTGTATGCAAGGAAGCTGTTATACCCTGCTGGGCTGTAGGCTTCAAGCTTTAGATATTCCCTGCTTCCCAGGTCCAAGCCAACAAGTGGACTATTTCTGGAGACAGTAACATAGGGAAAACTTATACTTCACTGCAAATTAGACTGTTACAGAACAGAAGCAAGTGCAATTAGAAAGAAATTCCAGACCAACCTTTATAGCCTCTGCACTAAAAGGAACCAGTTTACCCAGCAGTTATTACACATAAAGATACTAGACCAATACCGTGCACCAGTTCCAACAGGTCTGACCAGGGAAGCACATCAAATCCAGCCGGAGTTGCATGAACTAAGATCTCATAAAGCACCTTAATAATCTAAAAGCCTGCCCAGTTTTGGCTTTTAGCAAGATTAGCAGCAATATGGTAAGTTTAACAAGAAGTGTCCCCCTGTTCCTCAGAACGGGCAAGTGAATTCTGGAGTATGAGTGCCCTGCGGTGCTGCACTTCCCTTCCCAGCACACTGGTCAGCCAACACGGGCCCACTGCAAGGACAGCAGAGCTTTGCATTGCCTCAGAGGGGAATCACAGGTGATGCCCCACATTTCCAGCACCAGCCATACTCACAGACATCTGGCTCCTTCCTGAGCGCCAGCACCCCACCGAAACAGCCCTGGGTCCTCTGTGTCAGGGTGAGGCTGGGATCGGGTCATGTGAAAGTGCTTGCAATTTCTCAAAGGATTACACTTAATTAATCGAGCCCCCTTCCAGCAGTCTTAAAGGGCCTTTTCATACCTCTAAGCTCATCAGGGAACAGAACAGTAGCAGGGACACCCCAGGCACCACTCTGTAGATACCAGAGAGAGGTTAACCCTCCCAACAGATACTGGGAGCTTCCCAGCTCTCTCAGCCATCCCCATCCTGCTCTGCTGGGGACACAGCACTTCTCGTTTGACTGGAGCACAGGGCAGGCAGTAAGTCCACAGAAGGCATCCCATCCCACCCCACTACTTGAATAAAACTACCACTCGAGGAGAATACTTGCCAGGGTACTTCTGGTACAAGTGAGCCAGAAGTAGGGCTTACATCTTACAGCATATGTGGCTTTCTTTTGGTACCTAAGTACAGCC
This sequence comes from Machaerirhynchus nigripectus, assembly GCA_013397975.1. Taxonomy (NCBI): domain Eukaryota; kingdom Metazoa; phylum Chordata; class Aves; order Passeriformes; family Dicruridae; genus Machaerirhynchus; species Machaerirhynchus nigripectus. The sequence goes on along the minus strand of VZRQ01009259.1, from coordinate 98,551 downwards.
TGTAGCAGGAATGCACCTTTTTAAAAACCCTAATGATTTTAGCATGGAGCCTGAAGACAGAGAGCAGTGAAGGGGCAGCTGTTACTACCCAGCTTCATAAAGCTGCTCTCCTGTGAGCACCAGGAAGCCTGGTTGAGGAAGAATTTAGACTAAATCTAACTAAATTTTTGCTCACGTGGTCTTATTCCTGCCTTGTGAAGGAGCAGGGCAGCAAGCCAGCTTGGATTCAGAAGCTGCTGTGGAGCCACACCTGAGCACAGTCACACTAGAGCTGTATCCCCACCACCATTGCTCTTAGTCCCCAGCAAAACAAGATGGCTCATGTGGGCAACAAACCACAGCACCCACACAGCTTCAGAAGCCATGCTGCTGAGGATAGGAAGAGGAAGCAAGCCAGAGCACTGGCCTGCAAGACCAAGAAAGTTCACGGCTTTGAGAAGTCTGCTTGCAGAAACTGGATGGAGAAAGGGTGGAGGCATCAGCACCTAAGAAAGGATGGAAGCAGCAGTGTCTGGGCAGACATGCCCTGTGACAACTGTGGCATTCAATACCTCACTGCAGCAGAGACACCAAGGGATGCTGCCAGTGCTTGCCCATAGCTTCCAGCAAAACTCACCTTCATGGCACCAATTTATAAATGTGGGGAAGGGGGAAACCTAGTTACAGCAGATCAGCCATTAGAAAGATACACTTTCCTATGTGGAGCTTGGAAGAGCAGAGAATTTCTGCTTTACCTAACAAAGTGGTTCAAAATAAACCAATTCTGTGCCCATTCCAGCTGCATTTCTATAACAGTTTTCTGACAGGGTTTATAGCAGTTTTATATCCAGTGGTTGAAACCCTAGCCCTATTCTTGAAAAGGGTAAAGAGAAGAAACTGACTGAGGTGATTAATGAGATTAGCTCACTTGGTTAGAGCATGGCACTAATAACATCCAAGGTTGCAATTTCAATCCCCATACACACCATTCACTGGAGGGTTGGACTTGATGATCCTTGTGGGTCCTTCAAACACAGAATATTCGCTCTGTGTGTGTATGTGTCTGTAACTAAAAATCTGGTACAAAATATAATGCTAAAGCAGTCAGATTCAAAAAAGGAAACCAAGTGATTTATTCTAATATAAACCCTGTCATAATGTAGTGTCAGAGCCCCAGTGTATTTGTTTGACTGTTAATCTCAAAATAGTCTCCTGCGTTAATTTGTACTGTTCATCTCACAGTGATGAGAAGGGAAATAAAATTCTTCCATACAGCAAGTGGTAATCACGAATGCTCCCACTTAAAAAAGAAAAAAAAAAAAATCAGTTTCCTTGAAGGCACTTGCTGCTGTTGAAAAGGCAATGCCTACAGAGCACAGCAATGCAGCAGTATTTTGTTGCTTATCTGGTTATCAAGACCAAGTGTGAGAAGCCACAGCTACCTTCCTGTTTAAGTCCTCCTTTGCACGTGATTGATACCTGATATTCAGAGAGGCCTGAGCAGAGGATCACCAAGTGGAGTTGGAGGGGATTGTCCTTGCAGGACATGTTTATCAGTCCAGAGATCAGTGATTCATATCTAGTCAGGGAGTCTACTTCAGACACCCTATATAAACTACAGATTCCATTTTTCTCTGAAGTGGTAGAGAATCAGATTTATTACCCTCAAGGACAGTTTCTCTAAAAAATGAAGTCTCCTTCAAACCACATTCACAGAGTTCACAAGAAAACTTAAAAAAGCTTGTTCCTCATGCAACGGGTCTGTTGTTTGCAGTTGCCTTACTTTAGATACCTTCACTCACTAACAGTGCCCCAGCTCTGCAGCTTTCTCACAATCAATGTTTCACCACTCTGGAGACACCTTTCTGCACCAGTACCAGCAAGCACACACTCATAAGAGCACTGCACAAGCATGCAAAGGCCAGGGCTGTGCCAGTGCTGGCTCCACAGGGCTGGAGAACTCCATATTTTAGAACTCTGGAGGTATCATTTACCCAAGTTAATCAGTGATCTGGTTTGGGTAGGCAACCTTTTCAGGAACAGAAGTTCTACTTGATAAAAATACTACTACTAAGTTATTAATTTAAAACAATTATTAAAATTCATCTACTGCCTACACAGCATGGCTTCCAAAATCATTCATGATGTTTCCAGGTTAAAGCTACTTAAATGTAATTCCTCATTTTTCAACTGGTCACATCCCACCAGTGGTGTATGAGCACTGTGGCTACTAGCAGCTTGCCATCCTCTCCAGAGGGCCAACAAGTCTCAGTTAGACAAAAGGAGTTGCAAGACGAGAGTACTAAGCCAGTAAAAGCAGCCATGGGTGGATCCCCACGTTTACAGTCAAGTCCAGATACTTGTATGCCACTTATTACACTACTTACTCCCAACCTTGTGCAATGGATCAATTCCTCTGTTTTTGCCATTTCCTTTTCCATAAATAGATTCTTCATGCACCTCCCTTTGCTTTCCTGTAGCTGTTCCAAATAATTAACATTGCCATTTTCTGTTTCTTTAGAGACAGTTTGAAGAAGCCCTTGGAATAACTATTTTTGTACCTGTTGTTTGAACTCCTTAGAGAGAACATCCTTTAGTCAAAACCCAGAAGGAAATTAAAATATCATTGGGAAAACCCCTGATCCCTTTTCCCCAACATCTGGATCAGGAGGTAAAGCTTGAAGCAAAACCTAGCAATGTGCAGTTGCCATCATTCAGCTTTTACAATCTGTTCAGCTTTGGGTTCTGTTTTGGGGGGAGGTTGCTTGTTTTGTAAACAGCTTCTTTTTTTTTTTTTTTTTTGGTGCCTGTTAGAAGGGCTTTTCTCTGGAGAAATATACACGCCTATTATGGCCTCTGCACACTAATAGTAGGGTTGGCAGTTGTACTTCACATGTCAGAGCTTAACCATATCCCTTGCTAAAGCTGTTCAACCTAAGGGCAGTTAGCAGGCAGTGGGCATGTTTGAATGCCAGCAGTGGTATGGGTGACATTCCTCACAGCTACTGTGTGCTCCTCACAGGCAGTCCCGCTCACAGGTTACCAACAAGTATTTTGTGCCACCGCCTTATGTTGTACACCGCACAAAGGTGTTATGATCCTGGCTGTGACTGCAGTCACTCAACCAGCAAAACAGTCCCTGCACTCTCTCCCACCATCAGAGGCACTTCAGATTTTCTGAGAAGGCTCTTAGAAGGCAACTTTTCCCCCACCCCAAACTCCCCTTAGTTCAGTTCTTCCCCTTCCATCCTCAAGCCAAGGGCAGGGAATTTCCCAGAACTGTTTAACAGTTGCAAAGACCCAGTTCGAGGGGCTGATCAGTCAAGACAGGTAGCCAAGACTTGTTCCCAAAAAGCCAATGAGCTTTCCAAACATAGCATCCAGTGAATGTCTGCCAAAATCACAAGCACCTACTTTGCTGGAAGGAGCTCAAAACAAGATCAAGACAGGATGCTAACAAGACAAGTGTGACCTGCATTGAGGCATCACATGTACTGTAAGTACTTGAGGTTCATGAGCTAACAGACTAAATACTCAGTACCTACAGTGCAAGGGTCTCTAAATTCTCCTGCAGTTAAGAATTGTTTCAGAGGTAACTTGGAATTGAGGGTAAATAAAATCACTACAATCCAACACTCTGCTAAACATTAAAGACACTTTCCACAGGGAAGAAAGCATGAAGGTATCTGCTGTGACCAAGCTCTTCCGTCTAAAGGACTAACGTTTATCTAAAAAGTCAGAGCAAGCTTATCTGTTTCACATGCTTCTCTCTGTCCTAGAGACAAGCAAGAGACTCCTAGCACTTTAACTCTGTTACAGAGAGGGGAGCTGAACACAGGGCTGCCTGTTCTAGGCACCCAGAGCATGGCCTGGGTGTGGCACATCAAGTTCTTGGCCAGCTCACAGCCCTCACTGAACCTCTGAACAATGGCCAGACTTCTAGGAGCTAGAACACAGTCTCACTGTGGGATCTGACTGCCCAGACTATGAGCCATCCCTCCAAATTTAACTACACACACAGTCAAGTATGAGCTAGAGCTGTTTCATCATCCTGTGATTTTCAGTTTTATCATTTCCAGCATGCTAGAGAAATCCTGCAACTTCCTTTCAGTACAGGGTCTCATTTAGGCTGGCTGCATTTTCATATCTATTTAGGTCATAGTTCCGTAAAACAGAGGATTTCCCCTAAATGGCTCAGTTCTACACTTCTTTTTAATATTCAGTTTCCCCACCCATATTTGCTTCCCTCACCACCGACCTATTTTAGATTTTAAATAGTTCTGTTGGGACTGTCCACGGCTTATAAAAGACCAGCTTGTGATTGCTGAAGTATTCTTTGTTATTTTAAGCTTCATCTAGTTCAAGCATTTGGGCTTTCCTAATATAGAGGAGAGTAGCTATACCACCGTGACACAGAACCCCATGTCCCAAAAGGTTCCTGAAGGGGCACAGACCTGCACAGGAGCTGAGAGCAGTGCCAGCACATGCAGTGTCTGTATCCACCACCATGGGAAGCCATCCTGAAGAACCTGCACCTTCCCAGTCACTTCTCTGGGTTCATATTTGTACTCCACAACTACGCCACAAGTAGGAATTCAAAAGGATGAATCAGGGTGGGAATAACTCTTCTGTTATTTTCTCCAGCAGAAAATGGTGGAGTCATTATATGTCACTATATGTCATCAATATGTCACTGGTCCTGTTCACTACATTTACACAGGGGTACTGCTATAGGCCATAGAAGAGAAAGGGCAAGATGGCTTTTAGGGTACAACTGGACAAGATGGACCAAGCTACTACTGAACCACTTCTATTCCTCACTCCCAGGCATACCTGCTTTATCCTTTGCAGCAGCTCTGATACATAACCCCTTAGTGAGATTTACCCCTCATCACGCCACATATACACACGCTATTAACCCTATTTTCTGCTGAACTACAGAACAGAACCGATGCAAAACTTTACAGTGGCAGCAAACCATCACAGCTCCCAAGCAAGCAACCAAGTTGATCTAGTTCGTTCAAGGCTGCAATTAAATCCACACTCTTGAGTTCACATTCATACATTTCTTGAAATACACTGTTTGAAATTGGGCTATTTTAGAAAGAAAGCCTGATAAACTTCAGCTAACACCTGAGACCTAGAGGCATTCATGAAAACACTGCTGAATGCCCAGGAATGTCAGCGGTCAAGTAACACTTATTAACAAAAACGGACTTCTTGTATCAAGTGGGCAAGAGTCATTTCCTTTGATTTGTAATTTCAATGAGTAATTTCAATGATTTGCAGTTTCAATATCTAGATCCTTTATTCTCGTCTACAAACAGAAATGTTATGGACTATCTTTATGTAGCCATACATGCAGATAAGCCAAACTGTTAGTGGTCTTCCTAAAGCTAAAGGTCAAAACTGAGAAACACAACTGGGTAGTAGGAAGAGAAATAGCCAGATGTTGAGTACACCTCCTGAATAGGTGTGTGGATATACACATATATACACATGTGGATATAACCTAAAAAAGCAAACAGTAAAACTCACTAGACTAAGGAGAGGCAGGGAGCCTGAAAATCAACCTTCTGCAAAGAACATTGAGAAGTCAGCTTGAGAGTTAAGCTCTCACCCAGACCTGCTGTGTAGGGTTGCTTTATGTTTTCAGGTTTTTCCATATGCTAAGGTACTGCAGCATAGGGTTTGCAGACATGAATTCAACTTTCATCCAAGTCAGGGGATTCTTCAATGTTCCTGCAAGCAGATAGCTTACCCCTAACTGCACATTTCCAGAACACTGGGAGCACTAAGAGCAGCTAACTACTCTTGCTCAGGCTTATTGTAGAAATGGATAGAACCACATTAATGCATCTAATCACCCATCTTTCTCTGAGGGAATGGCAGACCAACAAAATCACTTGGTATATAAGACTGAGTGAATCCTCTCAGATCCCAATTATTTTCAAATCCTTCCAAACCGCCAAATCAAAGCTGTCAGCAGAACAGGGTAAGAGCATTTAATGGGCGAGTCCTCCATGCCAAATTCTGAGTCCAGAGCATCTGCACATAGCAATTCATAAAAAAGACAAGGAAAAACTTGAAAGGACAGAGCAATGCAGCACATGGTCCAAGGGGTTCTATAGAGAAAAAAAAAAGAGACACTCACCAAACTTTTTTTTGAACTATGAAAGACACATTCAAAGCTTAGCCATGGGAGAAGTGGCTGGTCACCTCTGACTAAGATACATTTGGTGCTTAGGGGCAGAAGAGACTTCGTACAGAGGTGAATCAAGTCCAGAGCAAGCAACAAAGCCTACATATTAAATCTGTCAGAACTAGAAGCAGCAAAGGAACAGGACAACCTTGTGTCACATTTTTATTGATTATTTAGCATTTGTCAGAACAAACACTAAGATAGCATTGTATTTCCTGTGCAGGATGCTAGAGCAAGTACTGTTTAGATTGGTCTGATCTTTTAGTGATTTGGAAGTTACTTAGTCCTTCTATTTGCTCTGTCTTTTGGCAGATTCAAGACAACACTACACTGATATATTCTTACAGCTGAAGATGCTGATATGGACCCCCTTTCAAAAAAAGATCTCTACCCTAAACTGCTGAATGTGCAAAAGGGTATTCAAACTGAGCATAATACATTGCATTGCATCTTGCTATCACCCTATAATTTGAGATGTTAGTAACAAACCACAGAGCAAGATAAAGGGGAAAAAAAGCCTAAGTTGGAGGGTTTTGCGATTTAACGCACTTCCGCATGCATGTCAACACACAACCTTAGGTATACAGAGCAGAAGACATTGGTGTCTATAGATTTCACAAAGCCCAAAATACATTCTGCAGCAAGTCATTACAAGTAAGAGCAAGAAAATTAATTTTCAGGAACTTGCTGCTTCCCAGTTTGTCATGGCTGGGTCAGAATGCTATCCAGCTTCTGGTGCAGTTTAGTATTTAAGCAAACCAAAAAATACTAAGTCAATACTTGGTTATTTTCAATACCAGCTGCAGGTAAGAGAGGTTCCTTGATAGTTTTTTGAAGTGAAGGACTAACATAGCAACAAAAAGTATGAAACCTCAGTATTATAGCAAAGAATAAGCTACAGTCCAGCTTCTGTAACAAAATCAGCATGATGGAGCTGCAGGCTGGAGACTAAGACATCACTTACCAAAATGTTTTCTTGGCTTAGTGATAAAGCATTTTACAGTGTTGAATAAGAACATTCTCCAAGCCTTCCGCAGTCCCAGCCATGGACTTGGAGCTTTCTGGCATTTTAAGTAATACTGGTCTTTCATGATTCCATTGTTCAAGTTACTAGTAACCTTAGAGGTTTTGAGGCAGCTCACAAAATGAGGAGCATGTTTAACACTTCATACAGCAGTTTCTGGTTGTCTAGGGGATTGTGAATAGTGAAGTGATAGAACATAATCATTTTACTGCTCTCTGCTTCCAGTATTTTACCAATGCAAACAAATTCACATGTTGAGTGTGTCCTACTGAAAATTACAGATACTGCAACAAAAATCCAGTTGCTCAAACAGCACATTTTCAGTAATAGAAGAAGCCCTGTTTCTCAACTTCAGGCAAGCTCAGATCCTGATTTTCAACTGTAGGAGGATAACTGTAGCCAGAGAACACTGAATACAGACAGACAGTGGCATCAAAAGATCTCAGCTCAAGCTTTCATTATCTATCTAAAAATACAAATGAAGGTAATCAGTCACTTTTTCAAAAGCAGTTTTATGTTTCCTAAATACTGAGATACATGTAGGAACAAATAAAATAAACAGATATTGGCAAAACAGTTATGATGCTTAAGCTTTCAATCTCATCTCCCAGACCACAGACACTTCTTAACATTTGGATGTAACACACAGTAGTAACAAACACACTAGAGAAGCAACACCCTTCTTACGCCTGCTGTGCAGTGTCTCCATTCATGACTGCTGTCAAAACTTAGAGGAACATATGAATACAATGAGTAATATAATCTAGTGACATCCCTGAAGGATAACTTTGCTGATTTTAAAAACAAAACAATACACACACAAACCATACACCAAACCAAACATGTCACAATTTTGCATGTTTTTATTGCTTAGACACCGAGTATTCTATTGTCTCAGCTGGGCTACAAGCTACAATATAAGCAAGTTTCTTTCCATCCTTCCAGCCTTCCAGGCAATTTTGCTTTCTTGAAGATCTGTTTTAGTGGTCAGAGAGTAATTAGATTAACCAAGTTAGTGGGTGCTATTGAAAGGCATTTAAAGGACATTAAAGTATTTAAAAGACAGTGCAATCATCGGGCACAGCCAACATGGGCTCATGAAGGGAAAGTCCTAACTAATTTGGTGTCCTTCTACAAGAAGGTCACCCACCAAATGGATGAAGGAAAGGTGATGGATATAGTTTTTCAGTGTTTTAGTAAAGCTATTGATACTGTCTCTCAGAGCATCCTTCTGGACAAGTTGTTCAACTGCAAGATAAGGATGTTCAAGGTGTGCTGGATGAAGAACCAGTGGCAGCAGGGCTCAGACGGCTGCAGGGAATGGGGCTGCATCTGGCTGACAACCAGTCACCAGTGGTGTTCCTCAGGTCTCCATAACAGGGCCAGTGCAGTTCAGTATTTTTATCGATGATCTGGATTGCAGGAGTTGAATGCACCATTAGCAAATGTATTGACAATACCAGCACTGGGTGTGCTGTTGATTCTCTCAAAGGACACAAGGTCTTGCAAAGGGGTCTGGATAAATCAGAGCATGATCGATCAGTGGCACAAAATTTGAAAAGAAAAAATGCCAGATTATGCACCTGGAGCAGAGTAATACCAGGCACAAGTCCAAATTGGGAGAGGAGTGGCTGGAGAGCCCTGGAAAAAGGGATCTGGGAGTGCTGGTCAGCAGCAGGCTCAAGAGGAGCCAGCAATGTGCCCTTGTACACAAGAGGGCAAAACACACCCCGGAGGGCATCAAACACAGCAAAAACAGCCAGTCCAAAGAGGTTATCTTCATTAAAGTGTCTACTTAAATGAACTGCAAGCAAATCCTTACTTTTAATACATAGGTACAAATCCCTCCTCCTCTATAATTTCTAACTAATAGGACTGTTTTCATATAAGAAGATGTATTGGACCACCAAGTATTGTGTAAGTTTTGCATTACCACTTTTTTACTGGGCAACCTAATATTACTTGACTTTGTCAGCAATGGAACTGCCTTATTTCTTACAGTGTGCCTTCAGAACCATTTGCTGAAATCCTGCAAGTCCTGTAGATGACAGGAGGATCATCAAGAGGATATCAAGTCCTGGATTTTAACAGAGAAAAAAAATATACACAACCAAAACCCTCTTGTTCATCCAGAAAACTGCCTGAAAAGACATTCAGCATTTTGATGAATTAAATTTTTTTTGCCCTTTGAGTACACTGTTCTGGAAAAGTGAGTTTAAAAAATAAAATCGATGCCATATTTATATTCTTAGAGACATTATGAACGAAAAGCCACACCTCTGGGGGATTGAAATTATCAAGCATCCTGACACTCCATCCTAATAATTTCTCTGGGAGCTCAGTTTTTGCACTGTAACCAAGCAGAATGGAATTCAGGGCTAAATTTTTCCTTGCTAAAGCTTTTCAACTGTACTGTACAGTTGAAAAGCTATGGCAAGGAAAGATTTAGCCCAGAATTCTATTAGTTAGCCTAGAATTCTATGCTTTATTAGCCTATGTTATATAAAACCAAATACTTTTATTAAATGCTGTGACTAATTGATTGATCAGGTGTGTGTGATCAGGTGTGTGTGATTGATCAGGTGTGTGAGTGCAATGGCAGGTTTTTCCTGTGCTAATTCACTTCACCACCATAACTAAATTCCCAATTGAGAGAGAAAAAATGCTCTGAGAAGAGCCTACAAAGGAGAATAGTACAAATCAGTAATATACAGACAGACAAGAATAGTTCATGGCCGTGGAAAGTCATCAGTTTACAGCTGGACTCAAAGGTTTTTTCCAACCAAACTGATTCTATGATTCTACCTCAAGAACATAGGAAGGCATACAATGGCAGAATAACAGTTCTCCAATACTTTGCATGTAAAATTCAAGAAAAGACAACAGAAAATACAAGAAAAAAGTTTTCACAGTATTCACACTCCAGGACAGTAAAGTTCATTCTCCTGAGAAGCCTTCCTCTAGGAAACAAAGAAGCTGACAAAGAGAACGAGAAATCTGCAATTCAGTTCAGTCTGGACCATGAATACTATGGCACTTGATTCACTGCTTCAGGTATTCTTTCTGAACTCTTCTGCAATTTCATTTTACTCTACACAGAATCACAGCTGGCAGAGAAAAGAGTGTCTCTTCCCCTTCTAGTCCATCATCTCATTCTTGCCTAATTGGTTGTTTCTCTACAGAGATGATCAGATTCAGAACTTTTTCCTTCATTCCTCCTTTAGGGGCACTCCTGTGTCCTTGTCCATAGCTATTCATCAACCAGCAACAGCCAAAGGGAAAGAGGCCTAGCATGGCCAAGTACTCCTAATCCTTAGCCTGGCAATAAGATGAGAACTGATCATTCTTTTATCCAGTCTGTATTCTTCAAGAGGTTCCTCAGAACAACTACTGCAGCTCCAGAGATGTTAGAACAACTAGAAAAAAATAATTCTGCAGGAGTTATGCCTTTAAAAACATCTTCAAAGAGTGTTTTTTCCCATTTAAGTTCAACGAGCTGCGCTGCTACACAAAGGCGAGGAGTTTCTGACTGCCCCACTACTCCACTGGAGGATCACACATTGATAGAAGTGAATATATCCTTTCACAGCTGCACAGGAAGGAAGCAGCACTAGATCACCTACCTATTGATAGCCACAGTTGCTGCAGCCATAATTGTCTCTTGTCAGTGTAAGGCCCAAACCTCTGCAATTTCAGGTTCTAAACCCCCAAGCAGTTGTAGATGATCCTGTGGTCTTATAACCACCAAGTCTGCCAGTGACTCTCTTCCTACCTCCCCACCAAGTATTTAAATATTACCTTAAGAGTCAGCATTAGCTACTGGAGTCAGAAGAGTGGGTTTTATGCCCACAACTTCCAAAACACTTGAATGCTCCACCTAAAAACAACCACAGGAATGTTACAAAGAGATGGGCTTGAAAGAGTAGCCTTCCATCAACCTAGAGACTTCAGCCTAGTTTGGAAGTTTCAGATAAAAACAAACTCTTAATTCAGTGTTACTGGCTGCACTATGCAAATACCTGCTGTTCCCAAATACCCCTAGGGAAAAGCAAGCAATTAACTGGCTGCTTACTATTGCTCTTAATTTACATCAGTTAATTGCCCTGGATTATTCCTGGGTAGAGAGCGATTTCCTCTTTTCCAACAGTGTGATGACGACAGCAGCAGAGACTCCTCGATGAAATCAGTTTCTGGTATAACCACTTAGCAAACAGACAGAAGGGAAACAAGACTAGGGAATGATAGGGATCCAAGGAGTTGAAATCTTGGAGCTCTTCTCAAACAAACCCCATTGTAGTCCTCCGAACAGTGATTAAGCACAGATAACAGCTTTATTGTGCAAATTCAGGGAGGCCCTCTTGCTGCACAGAAGGGGGAAAAAAAAAATTAAGTCAGCCAAATAAGGTTGCTTGAGCCGCACCGAGCCAGGAAAGAGTCCAGGAGATGACGCAGCCAGAGGAAGCTTTTAGTCAGTTTCCTTCATACCCTGGAGCAGAGCCAAAGCTACCTCTGTGGAGGAAGAGGGGCTTCTCTGTGGAGTAGCTATTGATCAGCAGGGACATGGCCAGGCCAGCAGCCCCAGGAGGGTGCCATCCCCCTACACACCCAGTGTCACAAGCAGAAGGTATTTGAATCCTGCGGTTGCAGTTCATCAGCTATCTTTCAAGCAGCTACTAGGGACTTAGTGAGCTCTTTGCAGGAGAATTTTGCTTCAGACTAGACATCATACATAAAACAACTGAAACAAGTTTCCTCTAGAGGCAGAGATGACATTTCCTGTCAAAATAAAGGAGTCCATATTAAGACATCTTATGAACCATCCTCATGAGAGAAGCAAGAATTGTAATTAAACTTCAGAGGTGACTAATCAGCGAAGGTGGAATCAGCCCAAGAAAAGGGCTGCAATGCCCTAAAGGTTCAAAAAAGATGCTGCCTGTAAACATTATGGTGACAGAATATTTGCAAGAAGCAAGTGATGATGAACCCCTGATAGGAGGCACCCTGTTCCCCATAGGATTCTTACAGCAGAAGCAGAAGACCTAAAGCTCTCCTTAGGCCCCTTTCACTGGGTGCACCTCACCAACCTGCTTCTTGTTCAACTGCCTCACACAACAAAATCAAGAGGGAAAAAATTAAATAAAGGACTCAACTAACACATTTGATCTTCTTAAACCACTGGTATGATAAGCACTCTTAGACGTAAGACTGTCACCTTGAAGTTTTATGAACTGGATCATGACTACCAATTCAGATCAGGCACTTGGAACAGTTCTTGCTCACATCAGTGTAAAACCACTATAACAGATGGGTTTTGCCCAGTCAGTTGCAGGGCTTGCCATAAGAAGAGAAAGGAAGATTTTACCAGTACATAAAAACAAAGCAAATGCTAGTTTATCATCAATGGTATACTTTAAAATCCCTGTTTAACTTTAATATAGAAGGCCTAAAAGCACCGAATAGAAGCTTTTGCTCACTGTCAGGCTTAATTGCCTAATCTGATATGAAGTAAAACCTCGCTATTCTTGCAGAACCTAGGAACTAAGCTGTTGAATACAATACAAGCTAGGCTGTAAAGGCCTTTCCTGTTTTGCAAAATCCCATGGTAGGTATAAAGCTACAGATAATTCACTGCTTTACCAGTTTCAGTAGTTTACCTCCTTCTATGTAAACTCAGCATGTTTTAGCTATTTTTGCTTCTGAAGTACAAAGTCATCTGAAATTCACCAACAGGGGAAACACTTCTGTATGAAGAAAGGTCTTTGGGAGCATTCAAACACACCTCTTTACAGCAAGTTATATATCTGACGGTGTTAGAAGAAACATATAATGGATTGAGTTTGCCTTACAAGTTAGCACACATGTCAAACTTGGATCGGTGTCACCAAGCTTCAGAAGTTATGCTGAGTGAGGAAAGGAAGAGATAACACCAAAGGGTCAGTCATTAAATAAGACAGAAGATATCTAGAATGCTTCTAGTGTTCCTTCATGGCACAATAAGATCGAGAGAGAAGTGCCCATCCATTAAAGTCACAGTTTTCATCACTATCCACCCCTCCCCCTTCAAGACAGATAGCGAATTCCACGAGAGGACAAAAAAGAAAATGACCGCCCAAACAAGTGAAACAAGTGTAGCATTCTGCTCATAGTTGCCATCTTGTTGCAGCCATTTGGTAGCAAGTAGCTACACACAAGAAACTGATTAACCATAGTGTTCTCCTGGTATCTACCTCAATCTTACTTTTCTTCTAACCAGGACCTTGAAGCTCCAAAGGGAAAAAAGCTTCTAGGACCTTTCAAGTCCTGCTGGGAATTAGGACCATCAATTCAAACTATAGACAGGGTACCTAAGGATCCTAATAACTACTGCTACAGTTAGCTTCAAATTAAGGTATAATAAAGTTTGGACTGGTACCTTTTCCCATATTACTTTCTAAAACTTTCTGTATTCACAAGATTAGCTTTGATTAAAACCCCTTCTCTACAATGAGTAAAGACTATGTTACCTAAAACAGAACTGCCCAAGTCCTAGTGACATGACTGTTTAATGCACACCTCACACGTGATGAATGCGCATGTTTCAAGTTCAGTGGCCTATCCACTCACAAAGCCATGAAGTAAATACATGCATAGGCAAAATAGTGAATGAATTCCAATACAAAAGCCTTGCTTTTTCTAACAGCTAAAAGATAAAGTATCACCCCACTAAATGGGGATGGCTGTTTAAAAAAAAAACAAAAAAGCCAACACTTTCACTCCTCCAACTAAGATGCTTTTATAATACTAAAGTTCAGGTGATTAACTATGGGGCTTAGACTATCCACCAGCGTGACAGCTGATTCACTTCTCTCAGGATTTGGAATAGTGTGACTTTCAGCACTGCCCAGCCTGAAGTGACTCAGTGAGAAACCAGAGCACCCATCAGGCAGGGAGAGATCAGAGCCTACTCATGGCAAATAAACACACTGCTCACAACTGGAGGAGACACTTTTCAGAGCTTGACAACAGCTCATTTTTAGCACTCAATACTTCCACTCTCTGCAGTACAAAGCATGGGGGGAATTATACGCCCTTTTGGTGTCTGCTTTAACTGTTCACACCTCACAAACTTTCCAGAACACAAAAAATTTAAACCAGAGTTGTGTCACTAGATAGAACAGTGAAGGTTTCCTGTTGCGAACATGGCAGGATCAGCAGGCTGATGCATGATGGACTTTCTACACAGCCTACAAGGCCTCCAGCAACCAAACCCCCCCATTACATGTCACAACAGCAAATCATGTGCACTAGTTCAAAGGTTACCAGAGTTAATCTTGGATTCTTATTAATAGTGCTACACAGCCTAGTGTCATTCGTAGCAAACCTCACACAACAAAATGGAAATCTCCAGCTACATGTGCTAACATTTAGCCTAGCTTGAGGAGGTGTAGAGACTCAGAACTCAACAGGTTTTGCTGCTTAAGCCATGAAGCAGCATGTTTCTGTAAGCCTGGTGAGATGAATGATAAGAGCTACCAACCAAGTAATTTTGACACAAATGCTTTTCCTGCCCAGCCAGAACTGTTCCCTAGAACATTTCCTCCATCAGTCTTCTTCACAATGGATTTATTTTTGTGATGAAGCCCACATAAACCTACATCTAACTGCCCGGGTTTCACCCACACTTGACCTCGATTTTTTCCCTTGATTGATGAAAGTTTCTTGCATTTTACTGTTTTGTTAATTAAGCAGTTATTAACAAATCTTAAGCTAGCACACTAGTAGTCATGTTTATTTCACATCAAGAACTGATTACACAGCTATGCCAGCATATCCTGTTCCTGCAAACCAAAGATCAAGAAATAATGTTTAAAATATTATTTCAGTTCAGTCTGTAACTAGAGCAGATGGGGCAGGAAACCAAAGGCTGATACAGCAGCCGGCCTGCAGCTCTGTACTGCAACAGGCACAGACACTGGAACAACTTTTTGTAGAATTTGCAGTGTGCAATACAAAGCATTACAGGAAAACACTTGTATTTCTCTATCTGCTCCAGTTTTTAAAAGCTCTGAAAGCAGAACTGCTCTGTCAAAACCAGAACTGCTCTGTCAAAATCAGAAAGCAACAGACTGAGAAGGTGAATCCAGCCTAGGGTGTGTCTGCAGAGGCTGCAATGAGCACCTCGAAGCCAGCGCTCAGATTCAGCCAGGTGCTGGGAACCCCGCCCCGCAAGCCTCTCTGCAGCTTGTTCAGGATTTCTTGGCCGATCCACACTGAAAAAAGTCACTCATCACAATTGTAAATTCTCTGGCTAAAAGGTCTCAACTGCATTTTACACTAAAGTCCCCTAACTTGTGCTATTTCTGTTAATCTTACTGAACTTGTTGCCTGTATTTTAGCTTTTTAGTAAGTAAATCTTCACTAATCATCACTAATGTTTGATGGAAGGCCTTTCTAAAGCTTAAGAAAATACTGTCTTAACCTTGAAGTGGCTTAAGTTTGATATCCTTTAAGATGTTGATGTTTAAATTATAATCATCATCATCATCTAGCTATCCATGCTATCAGAGAGATGGCATTTTAAGACATCAGGAAAAGTAGCTGTCAGTCAAACAGGCATTCAATCTACTTCAAAGTAAAAAAACGAAACTATTAAAAGAAAATAATATCAGGTGGATTTAATTTCAATTTCTTTTTGCACAGAGTTTTTGTTTGGGATTGTTTTTTTCTCTCCTTTAAGGAAACCACAGACTCTCAGCTTAAACATTAGATTTTCTTAGGCCATTTCGGATCACTCGAGTACGGAAACCTCCAGAGACTTCCAGCCTGCTCCTTCCTGTTTTATCAATGAAGGGCTGGGACCAATTCTTTTACTCCAATCAGGAAAAATTAAATGGAAAAAACCCATGCTCCTCATTAGTCACCGAACTCCTGCTGCGAGGAGAGTCAAGTACGGACTTGACTAGACTTTCTAAAGTACTAAAATTTCTTCAGCCAAGAAATACCTAGAGTCAAGCTGGGACAAGGCTCCCTAGCAACCCAAACTGACTAATTCCAAGTTGTGAAAACCCCAACTTCTCCTCTTCAGAGAGCGCATGAGGCGGCCATAGCAGTCACCCGCTCCCACCAGGCTCTCTGAAGTCTCGCCCCGCTCCCCCCCCGGGTCCGGGCGCACACGCGGGCGGGCGGCGCCGCCGCCGCACTCCGCCGGACATTT
>VZRQ01009259.1:18399-81926 GCA_013397975.1 Machaerirhynchus nigripectus | reverse complement strand
CCGCACTCCGGCCGCCTCCGTGCAGGGGATGGAGCCGCGGCGCCCCCGCCCCGGGAAGGCCGAGCCGGGCGGTCTCTGCGGAGCGGCCCGGGAGGGGCGCGGCGGCGAGGGCTGCGGGGGCTGCGGCACACTCCCAGCGGTGCAAGAGCCAAGGGCTTCCAGAGCCCATAAACTAGTGCCTAGACAGCTCCGGTCACAGAAGCTTACGTGCGGATCAGTGTCACTGGGATTTCTGGTCCTTGATAAAAGCATTATTTAAGAAAATAATGCTATTTTTCGGCGACTGCTCTGTTCAAAGTAAGACCTGTGACCAATCCTTCTGTCCCTCGTGCAGCCAGAGCCGTGTGCGCACAGGTGCGGCTCAGCGTGCTGCTCAGCCCAGGCTCCTCGGCCCGTGGTGTGGCCGGTCAATGTGCTGTTCTGTACAAGGTTTTCACAGCCATCTGTTTGACTAAAAAGCACACTTCCAGCTTGTATGGAAAATCACGCTATGAAAAGCCAGTGTCCATAACAGAAACAGAGGAGTCCTGCAATTTTATTCGAATAAAGGGAGAGGGCATACACCCACGGAGTTTTCTCTCTCGAGGTTTCGGAGGACGCAGCCTCCTTTTATACTAAACTCCCGGTCGCACGTTGCCCTATTCCTTTCTCCATCAGCTGAGGTGCTAGGAAGGTACAGCCTTCCCGAACTGCGTACCACATATCCCCCGCTTGAACCTGTCGTTTTACCCCAAAGTTCAGAAACTCAGGCTTGCGCAGACCCACTTGTCTGTTTCAGGAGCCAGGCTGTCTGGGCTCTGCAACAAACCTGCTGCCCAAAATCAGTGGAGACACTAAGATCTATTTCAAAGACTTTAACACTCATACCTTCACCCATCGAATTGTTTGTAAAGACATTAGTACACATCTTCCCTTTCAAGCTCCAGGTGCTTCAAAAGCCCAAGGGACTGCAGCTCCCTGAAGCTTGGCAAGTCACATCTGGTCTTCAAGGCTTCTCCGAGGCCACAGCCATAATCACACGATATAAATGAGCAATCAAATTCATGGATGAAAATAGTGGAGGACCAGCGGCAGGCCATCCACCAAAGCTTCCCCTCCCATCTCTGTTTTGCAACCACTGATGGAGAGAATCAAGGTTCAGCATTTTCATGGGGATTTAAAGAAGCCGTCTCATCTCATTTGGGAATTTACACATAACTTTCAAACAGCAGACTAAGTCTTATTTTCTCCCAGAAAATAAGAAGTCATTCTTTTTAAAGTTAACAGTGTCAAGAAGAAGGAAATTAATTAATTTAGTGTCTTATTTTTAAAGAAAAGCAGGAACATACAGGAGTTTTTTGTTGATTTTGTGTCTTTTTGTCAAATCTGTTAAACATTTTTGTCTGGCAGGAGATGGAAACAGGGTCCAGGCGCTTTGTTTGTTTCAGCTGAATATGCAGGTTTCACTTAAGCTAGAATCTCTATGCTGTGCCTACATAGGAAAAAACATGAGTATAATTGGATTGATGTAAACTGGTGTAATTTTTCTGCACAGAAAGTCACGGGGTGCCTAAGAGGCTGTTTTACAAAGTTTTCTTCCTTTTATGACTCCTTTTTATATTGAGACTTCCTTAGACTAGGTCAAGCAAGACTAGTCCATGAAAGAGTTCCACTTATTTCCTACCAAAATAGATACTGACAGAAGACATACAAAATAATAAAGTCACTTACTCATGATTTTTTGCCAGGTTTGGATCCAGAAATGTTAGGCGTGAGCTTTCTCCCTTAATTAAAGAGACTCTGGAGATTTCTTTCATGCTAGCAATGTATATGACAGGGAGAGCCCAATTCTGCTTCTATTGGAACTTCTATACCAACATTCCTTTGTAAGACTTAGTTAACTGTTTGGAGAATTCCCTTAATCTTTTTTTGCAAAGGTGATAAAACTTTAGATGATAAAAGTCTTGCTATTTTCCTGCCAAATTTAAGGGACTATAGTTTAATATCCAGGGACCTAAGATTTTCTTCATAGTGCTGACAACAGGAGTGCTAATGATGCAAATGAAGCCCCATGCCAGTGAAACAATCAGATCCAAAGCAACTGTATTCCCACTTACAGTGTGCCAGGCATTGGTCATGTCCACAGAAAGTCATAAACCCCGTGTCAAACAGTCCCAAACAGTCTGAAGGGCCGAGAAAAAGCTTCAGCATAATATACACTTGTTTCTGACCCCAGCCAGTTCTCTTGTCCTTCTTCCCTATTATTCATATCAATAGCCAAACAAAATACCATTCATGCCACTTTGAAAGACAAGAGTATCCTGTGACAGGCACATGAGTCTCTACACTTCACTTCCTCTCCTGCTTCTTCTTTTCTCCTTCCCCTTCACTGTTGAGGTGGAGAACAAGGCATCTAAAATTTGAACCACATGGTGCTCCAGCCACAGTTCCATGATGAATTCCTGCGGCAGAAGTGCTGCACCAAGACCTGACTTTCCCCATTGATCTCTCCCTTGCCAGCTGCTGAGGAGGGATGGTGTCATCCAGCAGCCTTTTGCTGAGCCCTCCCTGCCTGGCCATGTGTGAGAACAACCACATCAGTGGATTCCTTGAGAACTGCAGGCAGGGTTCCATGTTGCTCTGACTTCAGGATGAAATTCCAAGGGGTAAAAGTATCAGCTGATTAAAAGTTCTCCTCACAGGAGGCTGGAGAAATGGGTAACATTACACAGGGCCTCAAAAATGCTGTTACTTCCAGACTGCTCAGATCCCAAATAATATTAAAGTATTTCAGAATTAGATTAGACCAGGATGACATTAAGCATTCTCCTGGGAAGAGGTCTGGTATTTCACTGGGGATTTATTGTCTTGGTTTTATTTTCATCAAGCCTTTTGTAGCAGCTTCTTTTAAGCAGAAAGAGCATGTAAGTTATTTGATCTGACATACCAGAGTTATTTAGCATGAGCACTTAAACAAGGGGCTGTTTCATCAGCATATAGGTTTTTTGACTAATGAGGGGTAACTTGAGCTCTCCTTTGCATGGCTTTGACAGAGGATAGAAGCCAAAGGTGTTTCACACTAGAGGTGTATTTCAGAGGGCTGAAATTTAGTTTGATTCACATAAGTAAACAAAGGCACAAAATGAAATTTTACCATAGTATGAGAACTACACCTTCAACACACGGTAGTCCTGGATTGACTCTATTTAAAATCAACCAGTCTGGTTCTGAGCTCTTCTTTGAATAGCAGCTAAACTTCTTTCTCCTGCTCTTACTGCTTTCCTTCTGCTCAGACATTAATGCCTATAGGTTCACAATAAGTTGCTCTCAGTGATGACCTTGGATCTTTTTAGTGTTTAATTGTATTTAGGGGTAACAAGCATCTTTCCTCCCAAACAAATACTATCACTCCATTCACACCTTTATGTTTTGAGACTTGGGGTAATCTTTTGCAGTGATTCTCAAGATGGAAGGATGAGAGGAGTAAAGAGGAGAGCCTACCACATTCAGGAAGGCAGGATTTGAAAAGGCCAGAAACAATTCTGTTCCCAGGCAGCTGCAGTGACAGGGCAGAAGCTGATGGGGCCACTGGATGTGTGAAGCAATTTACCTGATCCCCTTTCCACCTCAAGAAAAGAAACTCATTACAGTATATGGTCCCAGCTCCTGGCTTGTCAATTCATCAGGGCAGAAATAGCTGAAACTGCCTGGAAATCCCAGGGATTTGTGTCTGCCAGACGCTTTGTAAAGCCCTAGTTCCTCATTCCCTCCAGCACATAAATCCCCCACTGGCAGTGACACCCCTGCAAGGAACATGGAGAAGGCTTTACTAGGAACAATGACTCACTGTATGCCCCACACCACTCATCTCTTCCTGTATGTCTGGGGATGTGCTGGGAATATGCTGTTTGTGCAGGGGGAGACTAAGGAGGAGGGTTTCAAACCAGACAAAAGGTGTGCAGTGAATGCAATGATCATATGAAAAAAACGGAAGAACAACCCATCTGCTAGAATTGCCTCATCTTCGTTTTTTCTTTGTTTGTACCATACAGCAGCAAACACTCATGCTTTCTACACATTTTACTGCTTGCAGCAATGTGGGGAACAAAGGGAAATATCCAATGGATATTCTGGGACTTTACTCCAAATATTTACAACCCAAATAACAGATAACATAGCCAGGAAGGACAAAACAATCAATGGGAATATGTTTTGCCAGTTCGTGTGAAAGGTACTGATGTATAAATGCTCTTAAATCTGTGTAGAATTGGAACAATGTGAGGTTTGGAGACTGATCCTGGCATCTTCTCCTTAGAGCAAGGAGGTGGAGTAAATCCTGCTGCTCTGTTCCGCCTCAAACTAGTGAAGAAAAATTATTCCTGTGGGTGATGGGACTAATCAAAGTAGGGCTTTCAGTTTTAGAAGAATGTATCTGATCTGAAAAGTATCTCCACTGGTATTTATTCTGTTAGGTTTGATGGTGTGATGTGTATCCAAAAGGAAACATGCTTACTCATATGTATCTCTCAGAGGCCATTTACAATAATCATGGCCAGCTAAAAACATACTGGAAGCAAAAGGGCAAAAACCCACCTTACCTATTGCATTTCATCCCCTTGAGGCATATTAAAACTTTCCTATCTGACCATTCAGGAGCCACTCTGGCAGTTACACTCCCACCACCAGAGACTTTAATGCTGGGCCCAAAGCCCCTTCTCAACAGGCAGCTCCAGTAACCTGGTAGGGGCCCCACTTGACTCCCTACACACCCCACTCTCAGACAGTCAGACAAGTTTTCCATACCAGCTTGACCCCAGGTTTCCCATAGCAGAGTCTCAGGCCTCTGGTTCTTCTAAGTAATTTTATCATCGTGCAGCAACCGAATCACAGCTTGACCTGGTGCCTCCAGGGAGGGGCCCTGAACAAAGGACTCCCTGTGCTTTTACATCCTCACAGTCTGTGCTGGCGATAGCCTGGGGTCTTCTGAGTCATCATCTCCTGCTGTGTCTCTTAGTGTCCGGTCACCTGGCTGGCACCACAGGTCCACGTGCCATTGTGCAAAGGGCTGGTGCCAGTTCACAGCCTCCTGTCCCAGAGCTCAATCCTCAGCCTGCAATGGAGTCTGCACACTGAGCTATCTGCACTAAATGTATTCCTCAACAGGCAGTCCACAAAACCTGTGGGACATCCACTAGACCAGTCTTGACCAGCAAAGCCTCACTGTAACAAACCACGATGAAAAAAAAAGCTTAAATCTCCAAAATCTAACAAAACCTGACGCTCTGCTCTTCATCCACCTTAATTTCTTAACAGGACAATTCAAAGTTTGCAGACATAAAATCTAGCAATTTTTTTGTTCAGTAGGGCTCAGACCATCAAGAGTTTACATGCAGTACTAATAGGCTTTGCTGCAGAAAGGGGGGTGATTTGGAGTCTTCAGCCAAGATCTTCACAGTTTCAGTGCCCCAAAGAAACAGGCTCTCTGGGAATTTTCTCCTCTCCTGCTCTGCCTCCTTCTCAGATGGCTGGTGTGGAGCCAAGATGATGGTACTGGTGTGATGACCATGTAGGGCCACTGCCTTTCTGACTCAGAGACTGGGAACTTGGAGGCTGTAACAAAGGCCACCAGATGTTTCTTTCCACGCCTGCCAGAGAATGGGAGTGGCCAGTCCAACCTCTGGGGCTGAGTACCAGGCTCCAGATGGTTCTGATACAGGTGACCACTGCATAGGAGACTATCCGGAAGGCATCCATTTACACTGGGGTTTTCTGAAGGTATCAACATTTAATAATCAGGAGTAATTGTATATAGAATCATTCCTAGATGGTGAAAAGGGCCAAAGAAGGACCAAACCGAGTGTTACTGAGCAAGAACCAGGGAGAAGCCACTTCTGAGAGAGATTTTCAGGTCATGCAGTTCCACTACTTAAAATTAAACCCCTCCCAAAAGGCATGTGGGTCACCAACACTCGCAATGAGCTGTAATAGCAGGAACCTCCAGCTGCAAACAAAATCCAGTTATGACATAAGATAGTGGAGGCAGTAGTGTCCTCTAGATTAGAAACAGAGACTAGCAGATAGCTCTGCTTGGTCCTACAAGCTGTGTCAGTGGGTGACTGGATGATTTTATATTCCTTTTGACTAGCTATGAAAATAATATAATAAGATTGGCTATCCAGAGGGGCTGACAAGGCAACAGTGCAAATTCTGTATTTTATGTGAATAGTTTATAAATAAATATCTCTACAGATTATCTAAATTCTTAATTTAAGAGACTTATTTCCTGGATAGTTTTTTTTTGGAGCTGTCAATGCAAAGAGTTTATTTTTAAAGGCTTTTGTGGTGTTACAGTTCAAGTACTTCAGAGTACTGCTAGCATCAAGAGCCATAGAGGCAGATAACAGGACAAGAACAACAGCTGTTTTTCTTGTCCAGGCTCTACAATACATAAAAAGGGAAAAACTGCACAACAGTCTGATCCAAATCCCACCAACTGCAAAGTTGCAGATTAATATGGAGTCTCATTCTCCATATTTTAGTACTTTGTGTCATCAGGCACAGTAATGGTCTAAAATATGCCCCTCTACTTGGAAAGTGTCCATGTGCTCATGTTACACAGGTGTTGAGACCAGCTGGAAAGTCAGGGTCATGTATTTGACCTTTTCACTCTGCACATGCAGAAATACACCCTGTGCCAGTGTACAAATAGTTGTTAAAAAGTTTTCACACGTCCCCATCATCACTACCTCTAGCTCTCCTGGGGATTATCAGCTTCTCAGCCACCAAACTGCATGAGCAAGTCACACTTACATTAGCTTTTTAATTCAGACCAGGAGTTTGGTTTTGAAGTTAATTTCCTAATTCAGTGCATTTTGGTTCCCACCATGGTGCAGTCTCATACCTGGTGAACTGAACTCCTTTTGGATGTGCTCCAGAAGTGTACCTATCATGCTCCAGTGATTGGCAGGCATTCAGCTAAGTGGACCAGAACAGAGCAACTCCAAAATAATCTCACTGTGAAGCACATTTAGTGTTAATGTTAAATATTCAGCAGCAGCTCTTTCGTTCTCCATATCTGCTCTTATTACACCACACTACTTGTTAATGTAGGCTTGTTTACCTGCCAAAATGATCCAGACTTGCTTGTGTGTCTATTGAACCTGTTAAAACATTTTTAGCAAGATAGATTTTCATCAGGGTGACAGAAGTAAGTTAGGAAGCAAGGAGACATGCAGATTTACTGGCACCTCTGTGAGGACAGTAACCTCCAAGGAAGACAGTCTCAAATGCAGCCAGAATAGCACCTTCAACCCCAGGCCATGCCTGGGAGACATGGGTGGGTTTAGCACCAAACTGCAGTTTTGGAGTTGGCTTCAAAATTCTCCTTCTCCCCTCTACAAAATGCCCTAGGTTCACCCATGCATTAAGGCTTCACTGATCATCAAATTCCTCCTGGAACAGAGGAGTGCACCTCCCAGAGGTTTAACCCTCTGTCAGCCACTACTCCCACTCAACTATTCCCTGACCTTCTCTCTCACCTGACATGGTGATTTGAAAACCTTCTCTCCCTCACACACAGACCAACCGCTTATAATCTAATCCTCTTCTGCTTCTCCAGGGCTCCAAGACTGACTGTGCTCCAGGCATTCCAGCTCCTACAGAGCAGAATCAGAGCAGGGGTGTGGTTCTCAGTCTCAACACTAATATTAAGTCAATTCTCCCCACTGTACTGAAATTTGATCAAGTGAGTCAATACGTTGGAAAATAGGGCTCAGAAAGTCTTAAAAAGGGAAAAGAAAACTAGCCCGCGTTTCCAGGTAGTGGCATGTAATGTGGAAGATGATCTCAGCACTAACCATTTCAGATAAATGACACTTTACCAGTTCTTTCCATTTAAGCCTCAGCTCCATTCATTTTCGTCTGTGACTTAGATCTATTTTTGGAAACCTTAAAAATATACAGGGAGTTGCCAGCCATTTTTATTCCAGTGCAGGAACATTTTATACAGAAGGCATTACTCCTGGCTCTTGCTCAAATAGGAGGTTTTTTTCAAGGTGGACACCAAGCCCTGACCCATAGCAATGGGTAAGTAATGACCCATAGTATGGGTAAGTAAGTATAAGCATCTAGGTAAGCATTCCATCTATTTCTGTGCTAGAACCTGAAGTGGACTCAAACCCAAAACTTCATTGTGCAGAAGCTGCCTAGAGCAGGATTTTAATCTGGGAATGCTGATGCTACCTCTCCCACTCAGCTGATACACTCACAAGTGAAGGGAATTCCCTCCCGCCCTGTTAACATCACAGGGTGTGATATCCAGTCAGGGTTACGTGACTGAGAGAGATGTGCACGCCTGGGCAAGCCTAACTCTACACACACACTCTGCATCCAGCATTTCTTTCCCTATGGTGAAACACGATGATGCACTACACAGAACATGCCACCCAGCTCAGATAGATGAAGGCATGAGAGATGACATAATTTATTTTTCTTAGGTTTTTACTAAACACATGGCATCTCTGATCAAAAAATGCAGAGAATTAAGGCATTTAGGATATTTGTACAAGCAGAGTGAGTGGGTAAGAGGATAGATAGATAGATAGATAGATAGATAGATAGATAGATAGACAGACAGATGATAGATCACAGATTGATAGGCAGGCACACATATATAGACATATAGATACATACTGGGTTCTTGGCCGTTCTCTGTCACAGAACTTGCTGTCTGCAGACACAAAGAAGCAGACACTCAGTCCCAATTATGCCTTTTCTGTTTCAGGAGAATTCTTCTGTCTTCGTAAGGAACACAGACTTCTACTTTTAAAACACAGCCATAACTTTTTTGCTTTGTCTTACCATTTTTTTTCTCTCACTTAAACCATTTCTGTTTCTTCAGTCTTAAGAAAAGAAAATCCCCTGAGTTAAAATGACAAGGATAAAAGCCTCTAATGTCAAAATTAGTTTTTTAAGCCCAAACATATTTTGAGAAGATCCCCAAGCTCAGGAGTCATCCCCCTTCCCCACCATACATATTCCCTCCATTTTTCCCTGATGTTAGGGCCTCAGCACAATGAGTTTGCTTGAGTTTCGAGCCGATTTGCTCCAGAGAGGTTTTCAGTCATACAGAGAAACTGGGACAGGCACTGTCCTGGACATGGCATGCAGACTCTGTCGCTACCACCAAAGACAGTGGAGGACAAAATTAGAAACTGAACTCACTTTGCCATAGAGCTCTAAGGGCGTCCACTGGCTGACCCACTGGCTGACCCACTGGCTGACCTTAGTATTTAAGCTCCTGCAGTATGCTTGGCACTGTCAGAAAATACAAAGTGGGATAGTTAACTTTGCTCTAAAGAAAGGAATATGTACTAGGTGGTTTGTTGAAAGTCCATTCCTATTTTCTATGAACCCTATTACTTGATGCATTTGTAGGAGCTGAACACTTCCAGAAGCAGAGTTAAGTACAGGAACAGGATGGTGTAAGGTAGGACAGAATAGCAATGTATAGCATAGCGCAAAGGCAAACTTGTTCTTATTGTTGGTCATCGTATCCTCAAGTCAATGTTTACAACTACACAATTTATAGTAAACATACAGTAAAGTATAGTATAATATAGTAAAAATATAATTTATAGTAAAGATTTCAGGCAATGTCAATTCAGTAATTATTTCATTTCAGCAACACAGACAACAAGATCCACTTCCATATTAACCTTCACATGGTCAGGCACCACCTCCACAGCCTGCCAAGGTAACTTGAGCTTTCTTGGAACAAAATTTAAACCTTGTATTGCCCCACTACAACATTAAAAAATGGTGAAATACATCACCAGACTACACTGTTTTTCACTGATCCACCTCTGGGTTGATGTCTTCTCTCTGAGAAAATGAATTGCTTTGAAAGAATGGCTCATTTATCTCAAGAGGAATTACTGCAAGTTGTTCTGTCTTGCCTCAATTCCCCCAGTCAATGCTTAATTACTGGGATGCTGATAGTCTCAATTAACTATTGCAATGCACTCTGAGCCCCAAAAGCAAAAAAGATTATGGCATTAGCTTCCCAGGATTCATTTGGTGTTATGAGTAATCTGAGGGATTGACAGGGAATCTGCCTTTTATCATATTATACAAATCACTGGTCCCTGAGAAACTGTGGGGATCTTATAGGAAATCTGTAGGGATTTGTAGGAAAGCATTAAAAATATTGTTAAAAACTCTGCTAAGGACTTGCAGAAATCACAAGAAGAGATTTCATAAACTGTATCTTTGCCCAGGCTCTTGGATGCAGGGAGCTGATCCACTCTTTTTGCTCCAGCACTGCTGCTACCGGTAAATAAACAGGGAATATAAACCATGTTTCTCTGGACAAATAAAAGACACAAGGCAAGAAGAAGAACACTGATACTGATTTTTGCAAAGCTGTCTTAGAAGGGCTGAGTAGCTCCTTGTATTTCAGAATACAAGTGGTGTTATTTTAACTTCACCTTTCTGCACAGTTAGAGCCCAGTCCACCTAAGCCTAATAGCAGGTATCAATATTGTACAACAGGACAAGGAGATCTCAAAACAATGCAATGCTCACCCTGTACAAGCTCCATTCCTTGTGTAAAAGCCTTGAGCCTGACGACTTTTTGGTCTTTTTCATTCCAGACAGAATATCCTGTACCTTAGATACATACAGAACATGTCAAAAAACCAGTGCTCACCTACTTTTCTGGGTTGCTGAGCAGTCAATTTCCCAAGGTGTTCCTTCGCTTTGCATGACTTGATCCACTTCTCCTCTGGATGCAGACAAAACCAGTGACTTGAAGACATATGCAGACTGCTGACACCTACTTCAAATAGAATAAAATTAGGAAGCTGTTTCATCTGCCACAGTCACAGAAAACTCTGTTTTCCTCAGGCTTTCTCCTCCTTTCCATGAAGATGCAGATGATCTTGGAATTATGTAGGCTGGATGAATTCCTGTACTACATGACAGATCACATACCCTGCTTGACAGCATTAAAATATAGCAGATATCCCCTTCCCTTGCCTCAAAACCCACACAGACTAACCTACTGCATGACTCCCACAGCCACACCCTGCCATTCTCGTTCAGTCCCTGCCCCGGACCTCTGCATGTCCACAGCAGACCAAAACAAAAATACACCAATAAACGACAAAGCTTAAAAAGTCAACACCTTCCCTAAGTTCCTCTCAAGTTACTTCACATTGTCCATTTCTTGGGCCTGGCATTAATTTTATATTTGTCCACTTGCCATGTGAATCTTGTCTATTGACTTCAGGGAACATAAAAGGCCAAGTGTGAGGACAGAATATATGTTCAAATTACGTGAATCTATGCCAAACTATAGATGTGAACTGTGTCAGTTTCCCTTCAGTTGAATTTTCTGGCAATTTCCATTTAAAAAAATTTAGAGGAAGTAGACCAACAAAATACAAATAAGGTATTTATTTTCTGTTAGAAGATTTTTCCACGCAAGCTGTGTTTCTGTGAACACTAATACTGGATTCACATGGTTCGGTATCGCTGACAGTAAACTTTTCATCTGAAGCAGACAGGACATTTCTGTCTGATTAGCCAGGGCATTTTGAGTTTTGCTGACTTCATGCTTTAATGCTAAAACACTTCAGCAGAGATGGGATTTGATCTGGTGTAAATCTATAGGTATGTGGACAGGTGATATCTGATCTCTCTTCCTGAAACAAACAAATGCAGTAATGTTTTTAATAAATTTGAACCAGAAGAAAGAGCCACCTCTGGATTGGCTCTTTGAATCACCAGGCAAATTTGTTTCTGGTCTGATACTTAGAGTCCTAAATCTGGCTTTACTGCCCTGGTGAATGATTGCTCTTCCACATTCTCTTTCACTTAAATTTTGCCTAGTTTTTCCCAATAAATGGAGTCAAAATTTCCAGGGTGATTTACCCTGGCTATAAGCAGAGATAATCCTGTACAAACCAGAGGAAATCAAGCACACTTTGCTCCTCTCCCAAATATATTATAACTTAAACTTCCCTCAGTTCTACTTTGTCACCTTTACTGATCTTCTCTCTATATCATTTCATATTTGTCATAAGGGATTAAGTATTCTCATAAATCCCAATCATACTACCTCACAGTACTGTGTCATTTTTATATTGCCCAGACCCAGGAAACACGGCATCACATCATGCCATGAAACCAAAGTGGGAAGCATTTAGCAGGAAAGACTAACTATATCAAAAATCACCAGAAAAAAACCTGCCATGCAGAGCAGTGAAGCAGCCTGCAGTGCATAAGCACAAGTGAAGAGCAGTCTAGTGTAGAAAGTCATCCCTGTGCTGTGGAAATGACATCAGACTCAGCACATGACCCAAACTTCCTCCTGCCCAAACAGGGATCAATATCCTAGAAACACACAAACCAGTGTCTTAGATGAACATTCACACCTCACAGAGCTCCACAGGTACCCATTCCCTGACCCCAAAGCTGTGACCACCCATCCTCTGCCAGGTACACAGCCCTGCTGCCGTCTCCCCTCTGTGTGCAGGCCACAAGTTTTCATATGACTCAGCAAAAATCCCAGAGGCAGGATAACTGCACAATAGATTTGGCAAGTTCAGTGTTTAGAAGAAGGATCTTCTCCCCTGCCTTGCCAAACCCACCCAATTACCTCAGCCCTCTAACGACACACAGAATAACAAAAGTTATTTCAAGGCCTCACACCTCACAGCTCTCACAACGGTGCCTGAGCACTTCACTGTCCTGGTGCCTTGCTTGCAGCACAGCTGGGCGTAAGTGTCTAAGGTCCAGATGTTGTCATTAGAACTTGGCACTCAACTTCATTGGATGCAGGGTCCTGGCACAGCTGTGCATAAATTCATTTCAATTCCTACTGCTGCACCCTGCAGCATTGGGAATGAAGAGCAAACTACTTAATGAGTGATAATCATCTTGTATATATAGCTTTGAAAAGAGCTCAGCATGGTGAAGAATTGAATGGCTTGGTTCTCCTATCCAAAAATAGCTTGTGTGGAACAGCCCACTTTTGTATTCCAGTAAGTCCAAGTGAGAGTAAACACAGCAAAATTTATACATGATTTTACTTTTTGTCCAGTAAACTGCAAGACCATTCTGTTTCCTTTTAATGTCAGTCCCAAGTGTGCTTTATTTATTATACTTGCTTGTATTCTTCTCTAGGCTGACTGTCTTCAGAGTTTTCAAGTCTCCTTTACGGTAAAACAAATCTAATATTCTCATACAATCTGGAGGCGTAGGATTGTTGTAAACCCAGATTAAGACAATACATCTTATTCTGTAGAACAGAGGTTAATTTAATTTCTGTGTCTTATTTTCCTTACATATAACATGAAAAGACTGGTTTTTCACGTTTCAATGACAAAAAGTTACACTGTAATTACTGATGTTTGCCAGGTAGTTGGCAGGTGTGCATTGGAGGATATGAGTCCAAATGATTACATATACAGCACTGTATTTATAAAGTTTTTTACCTTGTTTAGGAAAAAAACTCGTATTTTGCAGATATCCCACTGTGGTCATGTGAAAGTCTGCCCAAAGAGATTGTAGCTGAAGGGTGTGCTGTGAAATCAGCCTAGCTCTTACCCTTCTCCGAAAAGTTATGAGAGCCCATCTCTCTGAACGTGATTCTGCTCTTCCTTACAGTGGGGCAGACTGAGAGCAGTGATTCAGGATTAACTGTAACTGAGACACAAATATGACTTGTTGGGTCAAATTCCAGGATAGCTTGTGTATCTAGGCTCCAAAGAGCTTGGCTCTTCACTCCCCAGGAATTGATTTAATGCTCAGAAATGAAGGAAGAACATTTCACTGGCAATATCTGCTATATTGAGAGCTAGCTTCACCTTTCAAAATTATCAAATTAATTTCATATTGTACTCTTTTATATAATCCACAGCTTTTGACTTAACTGCCTTGTATGTAGAGTGATTTGGAGTGAAAGTGGGTATTAAATAAAAAGTAGATGCCTGGTAATGATGAACTACTGTGATTTTGGTGAGGGGCTTCTCAGTGTTTGTCCTCAGCTAAGAACATGTCATGTATTTCAGCTCTGCCTCTAAAGTAACCATAGTTCAAGGCATTAATATTTCATGAGGCATAAACGGTTCCCCTTTAGGAAAAGTAAAAGCAGTTTTTCCTGGTTGTGAAATTTCCACATTGCCAAGAACAAGAAAGCTTTCGAAACACTATCTTTGCTGCTTGCAGAGCTTCACTGCCTTATAGGGTCTGAATCCCCTGGATTCACGCTGGGGGCGGGCTGGGAATGCTGGCTTTTCCTCCTTCTGGGTGATTCTGGGAGGCCTGCAAATGATGTCATGGTACATTTTAGGCTACAATAACAGGAAATCATCAAGTGTTTACACTGGCAGACTGGGCTGTGATGTGATTTTCCTCCTCTTCCTCTCTCTCCCCCCCCACCCACCTCGCCCCTGCCATTGACTTCCTTGATATATCTGCTTCCTCTGATTAAAATACTACAAGGTGGCAACACTGAAGGAGGAAAAAGGAAAGTGGGGGTGGGAGACCTTTTATTTTAAAAAAGGATGATTCCACTCAAATCACTGACACAGAGCACAGTCCTCCCTCTCTGGCCCCGCACACAGTGTGTTAGTGCAGCGGCTCAGAAACACGTCAGAAACTGGCTTGCTGAGGAACTGGAGGATGGACCGCTCCCAGCTGAGACATGAAAAAGGAACTCTCCCCTCCCTAGCACACATGAGTCACAGAAAAGATCTCCCCGGCAAAGTTTTGCTTCTGAATTTTCCTGCTTTTAAAATTCAGTTTAAATTCAGTTTCCTTCTGAACTTACACAGTTACATCTGAAAATATATGGCATGGGTAGATGGACTCCAAGGAGGTGAAGGCCACATTTCCAGGGCTTGGGTCAGAGCAAGGATGCAAGTGACCTTTAGCCAGAGACTGTACCACAGTCTGTGGCAAACATCAGTTTTCAGTTTCGGTTTCAGAGGTGAGTGAGTGTGCTAGGGTTCAGGTCCTGCTTGTACAAGTGATGCACGGTATGAATGTTAGTGTAGATGTTGTGTCCTTTCTAGTCTGTTAATATGAAGGCAAGAAGGAGGAAGATGTAAGGTGGTATCCAGAAGACAAGGGATTCCAATGATGTAAAACGGACTAACTGGCTCCAGGGCATTTCATTTTTCCATGAACGGTACAGCATGACTATACAGAACCTGGCATTAACTCAGTTCATTAGAGCATGGTTCTAATAACATCAAGGTTGTGGGATTGATCCCCAATGGGCCATTCACTTAAGAGCTGGACTCGATGATCCTTGTAAGTCCCTTCCAACTAAGAATATTCCATGATTCTGTGGTATACTTTCAGCTCATTGCCATTGCACTGGGCTAGCAGAGTGCACACAAGCAGCTCCAAATTGGAGGAATATTAAGGAGTACCTGGAAGGGGCTAACTCTAGAACAGATATCAGCATCGCTGGAGCTTATGGAGTGTGTCATTCACAAAAGTGTGGAAGGAAGTCTGAGATGAGAAAGACTGCAAACATTGAAGAACTTTTCTGTAAACGAAAATGTGTAAAAGAAGCACACATCAAGGGCTTCAGTGCCCTCAGTTGGAGGACCATGGCTGCAAGAATGATCAGCTCTCAGTTGATGCTGAAATTGTGAGGATCTGCTGCTTCAGACAGATCTCCACAAATCTATGGGACCTGATGGGATTCATCCAAGAATCCTCAAAGAGCTGCTAATGTCATTGCATAGCCTCTCTTGATGTTTGAGTGTCTTGGGAATTCAGAGAGGTCCCAGCTGACTGGAAGCTGGTGAACACTGTCCTGATTTTCAAGAAAGGCAAGATGGAAGACCCTGGAAACTGCAGGCCTGTGAGTCTCACTTCAGTGCCCATTAAAGTAATGGAAAATACTATTCTGGGAAGTATTGAAAAACACCTGGAAGACAATGCACGCATCGGTCACAGCCAGCATGGCTTCATAAGGGGGAAGTCTTGATTGTCACTCTATGACAATTCTATGTCATTCATTTCATTCTGTGACAGAATAACCCACCTAGTTGATCTAGGAAAGCCAGTTGATGTAATCTTTTCGGACTTCAGCAAAGCTTTTGATACTGTCTCTCACAGTATCCTTCTGGACAAAATGTCCAGGGTACAGCTGAATAACAGTGTTACGCCATGCGTGAGCAACTGGCTCACAGGAAGGCCACAAAGAGTCAGAGTGAATGGGCATCAGGCCATCAGGGTGATCAGGCTGGTGATCAGTCACTAATGGGGTTCCACAGGGCTCCATCCCTGGCCCAGTTTTCTTCAATATGGTGGACACAGGACTCGGAGGAATACTAAGTAACCTTGCCAATGATACTAAATTGTGAGTAGCTGTTGAATCCCTCCAAGGCAGAGAGTCCTCCACAAATTAGAGAGGTGGGCAATCACCAACTGTATGAAGTTTAAGAAGGGCCAGATTCTGTACTTGGACAGGGCAACCATGGTTGTAAGTATAGACTGGGGAACCAGAGGATGGAGACCAGTGCCGCAGAAAGGGATGTGGGGATCCTGGACAATGGCAAGTTGAATGTGAGTCAGCAGTGCCCTGGCAGCCAGGATGGCCAACTGTGTCTTGGGGCCATCAGGCCCAGTACCACCAGCCGGTCAAGGGAGGGATTGTTCCACTCTGCTCTACACTGGCACAGCCCCACCTTGGATACTGTGTGCAGTTTTGGGCACCACAATATAAAAAAGACATTAATTTATTAGAGAGGGTCCAAAGGAGGACCACAGGATGGGGAAGGGTCTGAAGGGGAAGCCTTATGAGGAGTGTCTGAGGTCACTTGGTTTGTTCAGCCTGGAGAAGAGACTGAGGGGACACCTCATTGTGGTCTTCCATATATTCATGAGGGCAAGTTGAGGGGCAGGTACTAATCTCTTCACTCTTGTGACCAGTGACACGACACAAGGAAATGGCATGAAGCTGATCCTTGAGGGTCCCTTCCAACTCAGCATATTCTATGATTCTATGATTCTATAAGTCTAGCCAGGAACAAGGTAGGAAGGGAGAGAGTAGCAAATAATTGTATTTCTATTGTCTATTTCTCTCCATTTATGCAACATCAGCAACACTGACAGTTTAAATCATGCTGAGAAATCTCCCAGAGATAAGCCTGAGACACTCGCTAAAGTAAAACTACTGGGATATGGGAAGTCTTTCTCAGAGTGCCATGGCTCTGTTCAGCACATTTAGAAATTGCAGGTCTCCAGTTCATAAAGCTCAAGAACAAACAGACAGGAAATAGTTTAGAAAAAAATACAGTCAGAGGCACTTACGCCTTATATCTATGATGCAACTGTAAAGTGCAATTTATAGCAGTTAGCAGAAGGAACAGGAACCATGAAGATGTGATTTCACCACTCTAAGTTACTCAAATAGTTATCCACGGTCAGTGACAAGCTGATACAAACTGCATTAAAACCACAGGTGCTTTGGCTTCAGTATTATTACTAATGATGTTATTACCTGAAGCATCCAATCAGGGCTGTGAGAGAAAGACCATTGCAGCAATGCTCACATATTTATTATCTTCCAGCATGAGTCTATCCTGGTCCAGAATAAATAGGAAGCTTTTGCCCCAAACAGGTATATGGGATCTTAAGCCCACTTGAATAGGTATTTCACTCCCAGACACACTTAAAATGAGGCACAATCTCAAATGCTTTGCTGAATGAGGAGTTGCGGCTTTCCTCTCTTTAATAATCCCAAACATGAACTGTAAGGGTTCACCCACCACTTAGTTGTGCAGACCAATTAGATCATCTTTGGGAATCAGTATAAAGATGAAGTCCTGTGCACACCAATTATTATTATTCAATATACCTCCAAGGCATATATTAAATATACCTCCAACTAGAAAGGACAGAATTGTTCACTCTGTTACAAACTTTTCAACAGACAAAAAGCAATAGCCTAAATCTACAACCCAATCTATGCTACAAAGCCATACTGGCTGCCAAGAGCTACGTGAATAGATATGGATGAGATATTCTGCTAACACAGAAAGCACAGATGGTCAACTTTGTGCAAGGCTGGGGTGGGGGAAGGATATCCAGTTCATATTTTACTCCCAAAAAAATGGTGGGATGGAGATTTGTTTCAAAGAAAGCCAAGGAAACAGTAGATTAAAATCAACCTCACTACATCATCCCTGTCTCCTTCTCAGATAGTGACAAAGGTGACCTCACTGAGAATGACTTCTGCAGTTTGGCAGCCAGGATGGAGGGTGGCTACAACTGAGACCTTGGTGAGGATTATGAGAGAGACTCACTCCTCATCAGTTTCCTCCAGCGCTCCTCTTCAGGCAGAGGTAGGCTGAAAGAAGGATACTCAGAATGTTAGGCAGGAAAGATTTAGCCTTACTGCAAGCAGCTGTTTTTCCAGTTACAATCTGCAGGCTGAAAACAGGTTTGTTCAACATGTGGTAGCATCAGAGCTGTTACAAGCTGCCTGGCCACAGCAAGTGGACAGACCCTCCCATATACACATACACTCCCATCATTCAGTCACCAAGGATTTTCCATCACTTCTTTGCAAACATTGTAGGATCAGAATGAAAACCTTTTTGGACAAGTTCAATGACATCAAATGTAACTGTATCCAGGAGAGCAATGCTACAATTGCACAGAAACAGGAAAAGGCAGAAGTATCTGGAAGGGGCATCTCACTGAGAAAAGCTTTAAAGCATGACCATTTGAGAGCCAGCACACGTCTTGAGGGTGCTTGTCCTTGAGCCCTGAGAAACAACCAGATTTGGGAACTTTTATTCACGTCCCGCGTATGTCAAAGGCATTTGCTTTCTGTGAGTCAGAGCCTGGGGCTTCACCAGGCTCTGACTTCACCATCCAAAACTGAATTTCCCTTATGCTGCTGAGTCACACTGGCAACTGACAGACTGTGCAGATTGGCTTTGCAGATGCAGGCTGAAAGACTGTGTGAGTGTGCTGCACCAAACTAAATTTTCCATACCCTGAGGGCCCAAGAAAGTCACTGCTTGCACTGGCACAACAAGTTTTCACCAGTCAGGGTGCTGGCAGTATTCAGAGTGGGTAAAAACATGGATTATTTCTCTGCAAGTGCCCTGAGTGTCAGAGGCCATGCTCACTCAATGGCTACAGTAACTCTGACATACTTTCCCTTCTGTGAGCAGTATCCGCCTCTGTTGTAGCCTTTGTAGGGGAAAAGAGAAGCAGTGGATCAGGTTTGGCTTTTCCCATAATGAAACATTTGACCAAGAGATTTCTTGAATGGACTTAAGGCTTCTTTGTTCCAGACTGGGACAGGTTGGGTCTAATAACTGCACCATGTTCAAAGCACAGGGAGCACAGATGGATGCTATGGAGTTAACATGGCTAAAATCACTGGAAATTCAGCCCACTGAATGTAGACAATGTTAAGAAAACAGGAGAGAGAGACAGGAGTGCTGAACTTCTAATTGCTTTCAGGATGTCACTGGCTGGGAAGCAAGTAGGAGGTAATATTATCAAACAGTGATGAATGGCCACAGTGAACAGTCCTCTACCTCAGTTCAAATCCTGCTCACCTCACAAGCTCTGCAGCTGTGCTGGAAGTCACAAGATCAAATTCCGTCAGTTAATTTGCTGCCACTCTGTGGCAAAAGGGGTAGGGAGACAGAGCGGCAAATTAATGCAAGAAAAGGATACAGGATGCAGAACAGTTGGCTACCTTGGTCAGGCTTCCACTTGCAGTAGTAGCAAAGCACCTCACTTTGTGCAGTTATGCCCCAAAATCTCATTTGAA
The DNA here is from genome assembly GCA_013397975.1 of Machaerirhynchus nigripectus. Lineage (NCBI taxonomy): Eukaryota > Metazoa > Chordata > Aves > Passeriformes > Dicruridae > Machaerirhynchus > Machaerirhynchus nigripectus. The sequence continues at coordinate 62,125 of VZRQ01009259.1, read as the reverse complement.
CAAGAAAGCTGATAGCCAGTATGGCTCATTTTGTCTTGCTGCAGAAGGCTTGATTTGTCCTCGCTGCTGCTCCTGATGAGCAGACAATGCTAGTCTGGAAGTGCTCGGCTGGCATGGGAGGCACAAAACTCACTTCTTTATAAACCTAGTGAGGAAATCAAGCTCACAAGAAAGTGCCAAAGGATCTAAGGGTCTAGCAGACACCTCATGACCATGAATTTATTTAGCATGCTGGGTATCAGAAGCATCTTAGTCCTTAACCCACTATGAGACAAGCTGTGTTAAATATGTTCTTTTTAGTGAAAGAGGACAGCGTTTTCAATACAGTAAAATAAGAGCATTGGGGGTGAATGTAGCAAACTAGGAAGATGGTGACTTCTAAGCACAAAGTGCATGACATGGTTGTTTAAGGAAACCACACAGCTAAAAATCACATCTGGGGACCCAGTGCAATCCATTTTTGTGCCATTGCTCTCACCTACGCCTAGGCTGGATATCAAGAAAAAGCTTTTCACCCAGAGGGTGGTTGAGCACTGGATCAGGCTCTCCAGGGTGGTGGTCACAGCACCAAGCCAGTCTGAGTTCAAGATGCATTTGGACAACAATCTCAGGAACATGGTGGGATTTTTGGGGTGTCCTGTGCAGGGCTAAGAGTTGGATTCTGTGATCTTTGCGGGTCCCTTCCAACTCAGCATATTCTTTAATTCTATAATTACCAGCTCCCCAGCAGGGCCAAAGGAGCCAGTCATAAGCACAGATAAGCCTAAGTCCCTTCCTTTCCTGGGCTGCATTGGAGTCATCAGGGAACCATACCACAAACTGCTCTCTTAATGGGTAATACCAGCAGGCAGCAGTGCTTTTCCCTTATCATTTATTAAACCAAAATGTGTTATAGTGCTCCTCTTGCTTGGGAAACATGCAACTAAGAGACTCCATAAGACAGAAGTGTGGTCTAGAGACGGGAAGGACTCTTACCTTCTTGGCAAAGACGTATTGCCAAGCACAGGCCCCATTTCCCCATCACTTCTGTTCTGTATGAAGCTGTGTTGATGTTTCCCAGAGACAAGCAACTCCTTATGCTTCCACACTGCAGAGTGCTGGGAACATGCAAAAGGAGGGGGAACTGTATTTATTCCATGCTGATTCACAGGTTAGTTCAAGTTAGCAGGACTGGTCAGCATGTGTGAAGTAATTTTTTACTGAAAAATCCTAAGCGACTTTGCAAGAATGTGTTCTTTTTACTGATACTTTCATTATAGGAGGCGAAAGTGCTCTTTTTCATATGGTTTAGTGTCATATGATAGTCCTGCAGGGAGCAGGGAGTTGGACTTGATGGTCTTTTTTGGGTTCCTTCTAACTTGAGACGTTCTATGGTTTTATGAAAAGTGGGGGTTTTTTTCACTTTCTAACCAATAAAGATGGAAAGCTTTTCATGAGCTAAAAATGCCTCATTGCATATTTCTTATTTTGGACATTACATCTGTATCAATACATTGTTGTATCTTCATGTTAAACATGTAGATATTTTCTCTTCTTTTGTCTTTACTGCAACCAAATGGTTTTACTCAATCAAAATGTCTCATTGTGGTCTTATCAAAGTGATTGCTTCACTCTGGATGTAACTGGTGATCACTGATCTGTGTGACCCTGGTAAAACAGTCACTGGATGTGATCCTAATCAGGGGCTGCAGATTCACTCCTCATCAGCACAGATTTGCCTCATGATGAGAGGAGTCTTGGCTGAATCTGGTAGCCATCTCTGGGTCTGCCCTGTTCAGCGCACCTCACCTAGTACTGTGTAGCTAGGGCCTGGCTGATGAGGACCCTGCTCCAGCAGTTGTGGTTTGGTGCTTGGATTCTGGCTCACTGGCTGACCTTCCAGGAATTGCTGGCCCCCACTGCATCCCGACAATCTGATTCTTAAAGAGATATCCAGTTTCTGATTTTTTATTCTCATTCAAAATAAAAGCGTATTACCAACTGTCACTGCCTCTCCAAATTCTCATAGGCTTTGTGCCTCAAATGTTTGCAGTGTTTTTTCTTTCACTTTAGACAAAAACTAATTCATTATAATTGCACTGGACTAGAGGGAAGTAACCTCATATTTCAATAAAAATAAAGCAGCCTTAGAATGCTATTGTGAACAGAAAAATCATACATACAGACAAAACTTAATCAAAACTGAAATCAAAATACAACCTTAATGAAATTTAAATACTTAAGTGTTATTGTATACTGAATTTTTTACTTGCTAAACAAAATAATCTTAGAACATCATCCTGCTGTACAAACAATGGGATGTAGGTTTTTTGATCTCTCAAAAACTTCAATTATTTCAAAATTAAACATACGTAACGAGACTATCCAGTTGAAAGAGAAATATTCCTCATTTATATCTATGCCTCAAGAAAGTAAATTACATTAAAATGGTATTGAGTAGCGTAGATTATGTACTTCTTTTTGAACAACAAAAACACATAGATATTTTGGCTAGTAGCCCAGTGACCTTGTTACATAAAAATCAAGAACTGGCAAAGGGCCTTGAGGAGAACCTGTAGTAGGAGGGCTGAGATCACTTGGTCTGTTCTCCCTGAAGGAGACTGAGGGGAGACCTCATCAGTTTGCAACTTCCTCATGAGAAGAGGCGGAGCAGGCACTGATCTCTTCCCTTTGGTGACCAGTGACAGGACCCAAGGGAATGGCCTGACATTGTGTTAGGGGAGGTTTAGGTTCTTCACCAAAAAGTGTGAGTTGCCCCACCTTGAGTACTCTGTGCAGTTTTAGACATCCAAAGGTGGGCCAGGAGGAAAGGGAGAGGTCTGGAGGAGAAGCCTTATGAGGACTGGCTGAGGTAATTTCGTTTGTTCAGCTTGGAGGAGACCGACGTCAGACCTCATTGTGTTCAACATCTTCACGAGGAGAAGTGGAGGGGCAGGTAATGATCTGTTCACTCTGGTGACCAGTGACTCGAGGAAATGGCATGAAGCTGTGTCAGGGGACGTTTAGGTTGGCTATTAGGAAAAGACTGTTCACCCACAGGGTGGTTGAGCCCTGGAACAGGCTCCCCAGGGAAGTGGTCACAGCACCAAGGCTTGATAGAGTTCAAGAAGCGTTTGGACAACACTCACGGGCATATGGGGAGGCTGTTGGGGATGGTCCTGTGCTTTCTCGCAAGGCTCCCCTCGCCCTGATTCAGGACACATTTCACCATCCCTCAGCTCCCCGCAGCTGCACAAGAACGCGGGAGAATGCGCGTGTTCTGCACTGGNCTGTGGCGGCGGCGGCATGTCGGGCCGTGCGGGCCCGGGCTGGCGCCGCGGGCGGCCGAACTCGTCCCCGGCCCGCAGGCGGCTGAAGCCGCTGCGGACGGTGGTGGCGTGGAGGGGCCGAGCGGAATGGGACCAGGTGATGGTGGGGCTGTACTGCGGGGACAGCCGGCTGCAGCAGGACGCGCTGGACCGCGTCTCGGCATGGAAGAGCCGGTACGGGCCGCGCAGCGCGGGCGGGGAGCGCGATGCGGCTCTCGGGGCTGCCCTTCTGTCCCTGGAGCGGCCCCTCTGTGCCTTCCGCTCAGGCTGCGCCCGGCCTTCGCGGTCCTGGGCCCGGGGGCCGCCGAGGACCCGGGCACAGCTCCCCACCGGAGCAGCTCCGCGGGCGGGGCTGTGTGTGCAAGCCGCCGGTGCAGCCGGGCAGGCGGCCCCGTCTTTCAGGCACCTTCTTCATTGCGGGAGGCTCCGGGCACATAGCTTATGCCAAGAGCACGGTGGCCCCGTGGGAGTAGGGGAGGCAGAAGCCCCCCATCCCCGCAACTTCGCGGGCTGATTTCTCGAGGCAGTGAGCATATACAAGGCCCCCAATTGCCCCTGCTGCATCCGTACACAAGACCTGCCCAGGCAAGGCATCTTGTGTATGTGCTTAGCGCATCAGTAAGTAGTCATTTAACGTGTGCTTAGGAGTAACCGTGTAATCACTCTGTTCCAATAGAAGCGTTCTGGACGGATCCTTTGATGCTGTCTCAGCGTACCATTTCTCAGGGTGTTACGTACCACAGAGCACAAAACATAGTTGGGAAAGTTGCCCTTTTTACAGGGTGAGTGTATTTGTGTGAGACTACTCACCTGGTTTTCCTTTGCTTCCAGGTATGGTCCAAAAATGCCTCTTGCAGTGGACTGCACGGCAGAACTGATCCGCTGTAAGGTCCTTGATTCATCCGGCAGGTTGAAGTCACATGAGCTCATCCTCTCTTATGGGCTGGCTCTTGTAAGGTGAGGGCTCTCAAAGCCTGTGTGCTTTGAGAGAAAGACCTGGACAGATGTCATTATTCAGCTGTCCAAGTTCACTTTGTGTCTCTGGGACCACAGGGTTCTACAGCGTGTGGGGAGTTTGTCTCTGGAGTTCCAAGTTTCTCTGCAGCTCTTGATAGTCATTTATCTTTTCTGTAACCTGCATGCAGGTTTGTCAACTTGATCACAGAAAGGAAACAGAAGATGGTCAGCATTCCTCTGAGACAATTAGCCAGAGAGGTAAATATTTAATAAGAGTTGCTTGATAATTTACATCTATACAGAAAGCATATGCGTTGGTTATTAACAACAACACTGAGTGGACGAAATTGTGGGGGGTCATTCTTTTGTAGCCAAAATAATAGATATAGATGCTAGTTTATTCCAGGTGCAAAGTTTTAAACAGGCTTATTGCAACTGGATCTAAAACTTTGTTCTTTGACGTCACAATGAGAGTAACAAAGGCTGATGATCGTTAAAGGTTTTCGAATCACATGTGATCAAAAGTCTTGATTTACATGAGTTTAGTCCCACTTGACATACCGTCACGTTTTTCTTTCTCAGCTACTGAGATAGGAAAAAGAGCTAACTCTGGTTTATAAATTCTAGTCTTTGACAAGCAAGCTTATACATAAAAAACACATTTGCAGGTATTTTAATCTCATGTCTCTTCAGGTGAGCTTTTCCACTTGTGTGTGGAGGAGGGAAGGTTCAAGCTGTAATGGTAGTAGCAGGACCAACTTGAGTGCTTTTACTGCCAGCTGCACTGAACACCATACCTGGGACTGAACAAGTTTTGCCAGTGAAGGATAGACAGTATTTGAAACTCTTCTATATATGTTTGGGCCCCTGCATGAGAATGATGAATTGATTTTTATTTTTTTCCTGGGTTTCTGAGAAAAGTTCTGCTTCTCACTTTTTAAAACTGATAAAGCTTAAAAACAAAGGTCTTGTATAGTTAATGGTAGTTGTCCTCAGGAAAGTTGCAAAAAATTGCATGGGAATTAGTGTGTAAATTGGAGTATTATAGATGATAATTTTTGTATCTTTGATATACAGTTATCCAGCATGTCTCATCCATTTAAATATAAATCAGCTGCTTCTCAGGATCATTAAATTACATGTAACACCTCTGTCTAAAAAGAAATCTGTTGTTGCATGTAACACTGAAGAACTTAAACTGTAAAATGCGAGTTTTTGTGTGGATCCTAGGCCACAGGAGGAGTGGGTATCAGAGAGTTGGGGGATCTTGGCCCATTCTTGAACTGGGAAGCAGGGGAACTACGGTGCAGGAGTGGCCAGGAAGGCGCTGTTCCCACCTAGGGAGAGGCTCTCTGCAACTTTGCAGGGCTGCATGCAGGTGTGGCCTGATGCAGTGGAAACAGAGGGGTAACGTGTGTTGGCGGTTGTTGCAGGTGGACATCCCCATCTGGGTTGTGGATCTCCGTCATGAGCTGACGCATGGGAAGCTGCCGCGGCTGGCTCTGTGCCGCAAGGGTGAGTGCCACCAGCAGGTGGCATTGGGAGGGGTGGCCCAAGGCACACTTGGGCTGGCAGTACCAGTGCTGCAGGCCCTGAGGGGAGCACCCCACCTTCATTTTGGGGTGCTGCAGGGTGGGCAGTGCGCTTGTCCTGGCAGGGAGAGTTGTGGTATCGGACACCGTGAGAATTTGCCACTGCCCTATGGGGGAAGCTGAGCTGTGTCCACTGGCTCCAGGTTGTGGTTTCTCACAGGGCAGATGTTCAGAGGCTTTCTCCTATTCCTGAAAAAATTACTGAAAACAATAGTTTGGTGCTTTTGCTTTTTTACAGTACAGGAAGTTCATCTTGGGGAAATAGGTAAAAGCTTTTCCTGATGGTTTAGCAATACCTAAGACTCTTAAAAATCCCTTTTAGGGAGAAATGTAGATACTGCAAGCCTGAATGAATGACCAGCTCATAGGATTTGAAGCGATTTCTGGGAATTTTGGGTTAAGGATGGAGAAGCCAGTTAAATAATCTTCAGCAGGGTCCTTAGATTGAATTGGGAAAATGCTGATGGAAGTAAAGGCATTTTCTTTCCATGCTATCTAATGTATGCCTAGTGTAGTCCCTGCAAAAAAAAAATATGTTATTATTGTAGATGCTCTGTTGACCATGGTGATGCTAAAGTACTGACTCATTTTCTCATCAGAATGCCACTGCAGGGACCTAGTTTCTGCTTAAATTTTACCTACCTTGAGCAAGGTGCAGTGCCATAGCAGTGTCCAGTCTTTTCCTACTTTTTCCAAAAAAATGAGGGGTAGTTACCATGCCTGTGATACTGAATTTTGGGGTTTTTTTCCTGGTTTCTTTCTGGGGGTTGGTTTTGGTTTGGTTTTTTGGGTTTTTTTTGTTTGTTTGTTTGTTTGGGGTTTTTTAACTTGTTTACCTTTTCATTAATGGAGGTTTTTGTGTTTTCAGGGTTCATAACTGGTTAGTAGTATTTATTTTCATAAAACAAATTAGCAATATGGCACCTATATTATTTTTTGCTGTCACAAATTCTCACTGAGAAGATAATGTTTTCTGCTCTCCATTAGGTTGTGATGTTGTGCTGGACTGGCTGCGAAGGATGTATTGGAGCCGTCAGCTGGGCAATAACTTGTGTGAAGAAGATGAGGATGAGGATGAGGAAGAAGAGCAGGAAGAGGTGGAAGCAAATGCAGAGTTGGAGAGTGACGGATGGGAGATTCGAACCCCGCAGCATGAGGCCCATCAGAAACACAAGGAATTCCATGGTAGGTGTTCTAGAACAACAGCAGATACAAGGATTAGGTATACTAGAGAAACCAGTTTAAAGATGTCATCTTCCAGCATAAAGATATACCTTCAGCTCAGGTTTTGGGATTCCTCGTTGGTCCATGGTGGATTGCTGGGGTTGACTGGGGTTGACTGACTGGTTTGGTAGTATTTCTCCAAATTTGTAGCACTTTGGTTTGTGAATAGCTGTAGTGCTGTTGCAATTGATGCAAAATGCAAGTATAAGGAATACAAATATGCATCAGAACATAAACTGCGTTTCTTCTTGCACTGATCTATTTAGGGATTTGTTTTTGAGCTGTCCGGGTTTATTCAACTTACCTGTCTTTGGCTACTGTTAGTGATAAAATGTGGAAATCGTGGTTCAACCCCACTTGAGAAAATTTATGTTGCTGGAAAAGTCTGGGAGTTTTGGGAGTCTTCACTCTGTTGTCTGAACAGAATTGCTGGCTTCATTTGACTGATGCCTTCCTTGAGTGTAAATTTAGCAAAACTAAGTGGCTTCCTCAGATACAAAATTCCCTTACATAGCTGATCTTCTGCTTAAATGATACATTTCTTTATTTCTAGAAAAGGTCAGAGATGTTCTGATATCTTACAAGAATGAGCAGTTTCGGGTAAGTGCACTCTGATGATCAGCACTTTAGTTAAATCTCTTTTCTTTCTTGGGCAATTTGTCTTCTCTTCCTTGTTGCTTTAGTTCCTTGTGCAGGTCTAGCTGCTAGTGTTGTCATACATGGCTTGCCAAAGGAAAACTTCACTACAGAGAACAAGCAGTTTGAGCTGTGACAGTTCCTAATGTGGACACTTTGTTTATAACAGAGATCTGTACTTGAGATCCCAAGGAAGGGGAACTTTTGTCAGTTTTTTCAAGTGCTGTTGATGAAGTGCATGTGGCATGTGCATCTTCTTGTCATAGCAATAATGTTTTTGTGTTTGCCATGGGAATATATTTTCTGTTAATGCTTGAATTTTCCCTTCACTCAGGTTATGCAGGCTATGCAGTCTGTTTCAAAGTTTCGAGAATTGTGGTCTGATTCCTCTTCAGAAGTGGACTGGATTTTGGCTCAGATCAAAGACCTGATGCAGGAAAACAGGTACGTCTCTGATAAAGAACAGAGGCGAAAGGTACAGTGCTGAACTGGGCTATAGACCTATTAAATTGCCTTTTCATAATGTCCTATTTCCTCAATATCTTTGAGGAGTGAGTTGTTGATCTGTGCTAATGAGCAATGTTCCTTGTGCCAGATGGTCTCCAAGGTGTTGTCCCAGACTTAGCAATGCTGGCCTCAAGGCATGCAACATCTTCAGTGTCTTCAAAAACTCCTAACAACCCTGTAGAGATTTTGATTTCACAGTAACCTTTAGAATTCTTAAAAATTGCAGGCCAGTACTTGGCATTTTCTATATTTTCTGTCTTTCTATTACTACAGAGCCTCTAGGACCTAGTGTTGAGACTTTCTTATTACCATATAAATTTGCATGGAGATCTTGACCCACTTTGAGAAATCTAATCAGTGTAACTGTAGAAGGGAGAGAGTATGATGTTACAGATCAGAGCTGTAACTCCTGATGTTTTGAGTATAAATATAGATGCCATGCAAGAACAGCATTACCAGATCTTTTGTTCGAACAAAAAATTCTCCGTTCCCTCCTCACAGTTCCAGGTATTTGGCTGTCAAACTTATTTCAGAACTGGTGCAAGTGGTGTTTTGATAGGTAAAGGAGTAAGTGGCAGTAATAAGTCTCTCTGCTCTAGGGAGACAGTGGCTGAAGCTCTTCTCAGTGATGGCTTTCTCATCCCAAAGACGGATTGTCTGAAGATGCTAAATATCAAGTATGAAGGTTAGTCTTTTATGCACCACCCAAGTAGAAAATGCGTAGCTAGTGTTATGACCAAGTCTGTTATTTTTTTCTCATTATATTGAAATCTGTAATTGTCTGTCTATTTTTTGTATATCTGGGTCCTTAAACGTAATTTGCCCTGTTTTCCAGAACCCCTTATGGCCATGCTTAGCTATTGCTTTTGCATAAATCTCTTAGGATGGAAGGATAGCACTGAATATCTAGCCAAAACATCTTTCAAAGCTTGCATCTCTACCCTTTTCTGCAGTAGTTGCTGATTTCAGGAACTCCCACTAGTTTCTTTTCTATACTGAAGATTTGAAGCAAATCAAAATGGATGGGGTTTTTTGAGCCTCATTCACCAGTTGCATCACAGTTCCAAGCTGCTGCCTGTATGTGTGGAGTTGCATTTATTGTTTGCAAGAGTATTAGGCACCTAGAGGGAATGAAAATAAATAAACTCCCTATTTTACAGCCAAAGAACTTTTCAAGAAAGATTCTCAAATTTCCGTGACTATATAACAGTAGAAAAATTTAAAGGTTTTTGATTTTATGTTGCTTTGCTCAAAGAACCGTCTCTTTGCAGTATAGTTTTAGACAGAATAGTTCTTAATTATGTGTGAAATAAGCTGCATCTGGAAAGGGATTAGCAAAACAGGTAGATATTCCTTAGTGTTCATAATTTCCTTGTGCTAATTATCAAATTGCTAATTATTTTACTTGCCTAGTATAAGAAGAATAATCGTTTCAGGTTCAGTGAGGACCTCAGGAAATATCCTGGAATCAATCATCTCAGAACAAACCTCTTTAGTTTCGAGCAAGTGTCACACCTGTATTTCATAAAAAAATTACAAAGCACCAATTTCTGGCTTCTCTGTTTTGTTTTTCCTTCTTACTGCAGCAAATAAAGAGGTATGGCAATTCAAAATTCCCCCGACATTTTACTGCTTTTGGCAGCCTTTGCTGTCAGGCCTCCTTTCACGAAGTTTTACACAGATCCTAATAGAGAAAATGTTTATAGAGTTGAAGGAATGTTCTGACTCTTCAGAACTCCGGCCTCAGTTCTTGATCAACTGGATTTCTGAGTTGCTGACTGGCATTGCCAAAGTAAACGCTGGTGAGTGTGTCTGGAATTTCTGTGTTTAAAAAAGTGTAAGAGTTTCTTCTGTACTAGTGTAAACCTACACTAGTAAAGTGGTGGGACCTTTATCCATAAAGTGCAGTAGCCTAATTAGTACATTTTGTCATGTGAACATAAGCTTTTATTGTTGCATTTCTTAGACTTTTCAACATGCAGCTTGTGCATGTCATGTATTTCTTAGCAAAAAGTTGAAATTTTTGTTGATAAGTTTGCTGCAGCCTCCTCAGGACAGGAAAGGCCAGTCTCTCACAGGAAAGATCAGGCCCTTAAGTGCTAATTTTTCCAGATATCAATACTTGTAGGAAATAACATCCTTATATGCTAGCTGGCACTGTTATATGCAGTCTGTTATGATCCTTTTCCCAGTTCTTTCCTCCCTTAACAGCTTGCCTTTATAGGATACTAAATAGTGTTGCTGTCCTTTATTGATCCTATCACAGGATTTTTATGCCTTCTAAACTTACACAAAAGTAATAAGTATTATTTTGTTTTCAGTTCCTGCCTCCTTAGAACTTAAAATTGGCAAAATGTATGTTTCATTCCAGAGATGGGCACTGAAGGGCCTTAATTATTCACAGTGTCACAGGTATTCTGCTTACAGGGTTTTTATACTGTGACATAGTGCATCCTTGCATAGGTTTCCATCCCTTAATTTTGGTGCCTCTTCTAGTCCCCTGCTAGACTGGTTCAGTCTGCACAAAGATTTTGCCAGTATCTCAGGCAGTCATAGGCTAATATTTGGTGCTTTCACTCAGCCCTGAACATATCTATGATGTACCAAGATCCCTGAATGGTGCTAATTCCCAGCTGTTAAATCTACTCTTTGCAGAGCTATCTGGAATGATACTGGGTCCCAGATACAGTATACTGCATTTATTTGGGATAATACTGTTCAAACACATCTTGTGGCTTTCCTGTCCAGGGTGACATGCACAGGGCCAGCTTGGGAGTGTCTGCACTGCACTGTGGAGCTACCCAACCTGCCCATGCATTGCCAAGTCCTTTATAACAACCTTGATGTATTTGGTCAGTACATCTGCTCATGGACTTGGATTAAAATGCCAGCTTATTTGATGATGTATTCCAGTAAAAATGCAGAGGGATGAAGGGTATATTTTTGATGAGTTTTGAGCACCCTGTTATTTTCATTATCTTCTTTGAAGGGAAGAAAAGACAACAGTGTAACAAACAGGTGTCTGTGAAGGAGCTGTTCCTGCATAAAGTTCCTTTGCAGTGGCTAAGATTGACTGACAGTTGCTTGGAAGCTCCCTGCTGGGCAACCCCACATCTTCTTCAGCTGTAAGTTTGATCCTGTGGCCTGGAAAGGGAACAGCAAACAGCGCTCTGTAACAGCTTTGGTTTCTTAGTGATATGCTAAGCTATAGCTGCATTCCGTTGCCTTTCTTTGCATCTGGTAGTAATTGTAACAGGTGCATATAAAGCCATGCTTGCTGCTCTTCACCTCCCTGTGGATTGCACACAAAGAGAAGGAAAAGAATTTCGAAGGATTGTACCTTCAAAATGAAAGCAGAGGTTATCTGGGGAGGTTTTTAAAGAAGCAGCCTGTTCAGAAACAAAGTGACATGGTAGAGATGTGACTGCTTATTCAGGTGATAGGAATTTACCACAGCTCCTAACTTTTATCCATGAAAAAAGCAAAGCAGTAATTCAGTTAGAAGTATTGCAAATCCTTAATTTTAATCACAAAGATGGAGTATTCCAGCATCCACTGACGAGGGAATAATCAGATTTTGCCTGTTAGATGAGCTATGTGAGCCAGCTGTCCTGGAGAAAACAAACACTTAAAAGCAAAAAAGACTCCAGAAGAAGATTTATCAACCCTTTAAAGACTTTTCCATTGCCCTTTTTCCTTTCTAGGATCCTCACAATCATGAGACCTCGCTTGCCACGTTCTTCTCGGAAGAACCTTCTCTACCTTGCTTCCATTTACACAGAAGGAGGTGCCCCTTTGTCCAGTCCAGGCCTCTCTTCAGATGGGAGTGAACAGCCAGTTTATACTATAGAGAGCTTACAGTGGAGAGCCAGGCAAGAAAATAAGGTTAAAAATCAAGGGCAGACTGTAGAGAAGCATGAAGATGTGCCAGAGAGAGATGATGGTGTAGAGGAAGTGGAAGAGGAGCAAGAAGAGATGGTAACTGAAACAAACCCTTTGGAAGGACTGGCTCATTCTGGTAACATGGTGGCTATTGCTGAGAAAAGGGCAGCGCTGCAAGGGTCCGCCTGGCAGATCACTGCAGGTAAAAAGTGACTCTGTCACTGACAAATGTTAATTGAAATGCAAAGACATCTCAGCCCTTTGGGTATGGCCATAATTAAATTGTGCTTCAAAGTCATCTAAATGCCAGATTACTGAAAAATGAGAGGTTTCCAGTCTTTCATTTATGTGCAGCAGTCATTTCTCTTAAGCTCTTAAAATATTGTGAGTGTGTTTTCCAGGAGCATGCTATTACTGTCTCACTAATTTTTTTATCAGGCTTTTCCAAAATAAAATTTCAGTGTATTCAGTTGATGGGACAGCATATATGCCAGCTGTGAATGGTGAAGAAAATATGGATGTTTCTTGGACTTCTGTTTGTCAGACTTGAGGGTATTTGAAAGCAGAGTTTGTCTGTGAACCTAAGTTCCGTGCTCTGGAAAAGTGGTTATTATGGCATGGTGGCAAACAAAAGAATGGAGCAAGACAAGTTTTTAGAAGGAATAAACAGTATATTGTTTTGTTAGCTTTGTTACAGTAGCTGTACTTTCTCATGGGGGTCGGAGGTCTCTGTAGCTAAGAATTTTGTATGAGTCATGGAGGGAGTTGAACACAGGAGGAGGAAGTTGGTGGAAAAGACTTGGAGTCAAAATGACATTTAAAGGAAAAAAAGCAGCCACTAGAAGACTGAACTCTTGTACTCCATTCACTGGGAAATTTTCTGAAGTTAAAAAAAAACAAGAGAAGAGATCTTAGTTATGCTGATGAACAGCTTGTTAGAACTGGATGTTTTGAGAACAGAAGCAAAACTGTCCTCTGCTTCTGTGACATTGGTTCAGATCATTTGCTGAATGGCTGAGTTGCATGAGGCAGTATTTGCGGACTTGGGAAGGGTGATCTTGTGTTTTGACAATCTCTTGGGGAAACTCAGACTTCTTGTTTTTGTACTGTTTTTATCTAGATGAAGTACGATGGAAAGACTTCCCTCTTGGGAAACTCCCAGGCCAGACAGATGACCCTGATGGTCTCATGTTGGATAATTATTCTATGATGTCCCTGCTTGATCAGCCAGTGAGGGATGAGTGGAAGTCTCTCAATACAAAGTGAGTAATGGTGTAGGTGGTACTTTGCCCCTGAACCATGAAATGCATTTCTCTCTCTGTGCCTTTTACTATACCAGGTGAAAAATTAGGGCTGAGATTTCCTTTTTACTTCTATTTAAATAGTTTGACCCAAATATCTACTATTGTCTCTAATACCTGCTAACCTAACCCTAATGGTATCCTTTGAGGACACCATCTTATAATATTTCTAACTTCACTCCTCCTGCTCTTTTTCAAAAGAAGCCATTGCAAGGATTATGAAATACTGCTGTTTAGCAGGTATCAGCACAGCCCCAGCAGGCTTGAAAACTTAAGTTTCTAATAGCTGGGGCTCTGATCCTCAGTAGGTTGGCAGTGCCCAGTGACCTTTTAGAGCTGTGGCTAGTAATTTAGAGCTGCAGATCTGAGCTCAGTAAAGAAACACAGCTTGTCCTGGAAATAACAGGAGCGTTCTATAAAGCTTTAGTCAGATCACTTTTGTTACTAAATGAAGCTTGTCCAGTTAAAGCATCCCACTGTAGATGTTTTAGTAGGGTCATTATTTCACACTTTTATGTCATAGGAACTTGAATGCTGTAAGCTGTCAAATCAGTTTCATCACACACATATAAACCTGTCTCCTATTATTTGAATCCAAGGAATGCTTCAGAATATATATGAATTGCAGTTATTTTCTTTAACACTTGATGGGACAACTTTCTAATCCCTGATTCTTTTCTGTGGTTGGTGAGCCCAATCTAGTAGCAATGTGAAGAACTGAGAATCATGCAGCCTGGGGTATTTCATTGAGAAGAAACCTTGCACATGTTCATATTTTCACATATTCAGAGTTGTGTTCAGATTCCAAACTTCCAGTTTCAAATCTTCCAAAAAGTAAGGTTTGCGTTCTTCTCCATCCTCTTGGTCATCCTCTGTGGGATCAAATTAAATGACCGTCCCTTATCAGTAACATGATGTTCCTTTGGAGGAAGATGCCTGGACTGCATTTTGAAATAGGGTTTAGTCATAGTGAGGACTGATAGTATATTAATTGCAGGCTAAAATGCTACAAGCCAGATATGTAAATTTCAGGCTGTTTTTTGGACAGTGTGTCATGCAGCTCATATTACTAGAGAATACTCCTGCAGCAAATGAGAAAGCACATACCAGGCCAAAAGTAACATGTGTTTCTGCATCTCTTTGTGTAGGGAAAGGGGCAGACAGTTTGTTCCACTCAGATTACAGGCTGGCAGGATGCCAAGAAAAAAATCTTAGAAAGAAACATGAGGAAAACCTGTTGTTACCACAAATAGAAAGGAGCAGAACCTGATTTATTCCTGAAGCTGAGCCTGGAAGTAATCCAGGTTTCATCAGGAGTGCTACAATGGCAGCTTGTTCATTATTCATATTTCCCTTGCATAGCAGCTTCTCCATTTGCCAAAGGACGTGTGGTTTTGGAAAGGTGGTTTGGTTTCCCCAAGGCAGAAAGAAGCAGATTTTCTTGACTGCTTACATTTTCTTCTGTGCAGAAACCTTGTCCTCTGTCTTGTAGCTACGTGGGTTTTTTCTTCCCCATCAGAGGTGTTCGTATGGCCTGTTCCAGAATGGGTGTTTGCTATTTAGTTTTTTGGTACTGCTCTCTAAGTTCTCTGTCTGCAGAGAGCTGTTCTGCCAGGCTCATGAAGGCAGGTACTGAAGGATGGTATGAGGTTGTGAAAACTTGACGTTTTACTTTGACAATATCCGTAAGGTGCTTGGAAAAGCATCTGCAGCATAGGCAGTGGGACACGCCCTTTCTAAAAGCAATGCCCTTCTTTGTCTTTCTGCAGTTCCTTCCTCCCAAAAGATTGTGTTCATTGTTGGTTTTTCTGGTCTATGCTGTGCATGTGTATTGTCAAAGTTCATGTTTAGTGTTGGTGAGGCAATCTCTGAAGCTTTGAATAGCTGCTGTCATCCCTCAGGCAGATGTTTTGGGGTTTGTGATAAGCATATATGCTTTTTATTAGCTCCCAGTGTCAGTTCTACCTGACAGCTGGAGTAAATTTGGCAAATAATGACCACTTGGAGAGTTTTCCGAGGGTGGAGTTGCTGAAATGCTGTTGCTTTAGGGGTTGCATGTCTAAGTCCCATGACTTCTTTCTAAAGCCATAGAAATAGGTAGTATCAGTGTACAGGATAAGTATTGTAAGATTTGTGCCAAACTATTCTCATGTCAATTGCTTGCTGAGTTAGCATTTCACCTGATGAGCTTGTATTCCTAGCTCCAAAGGACAGATGAAGGTTCAGATGAAAATTGTTCACTGGTTATTCCTGCAGTCATTTCTCCCTCACAATTGTTAGTACCTGGTCACCTTTCTTTTGGTTTGTGCGTTGTACCTTTCATGTTTCAGGACTATTGCCTCTCTTGAATAAACTGATTAAAAACTAAGGACATTTCAGCAGTTAAATGTTTCAGAGCTAAAAATGAGAAATGTTTTGGAAATAAAGTGCTATCAAAATTACTTTGGTGATGTAAGCTTCTAAATCAGCCCAGTGATTATGTACTTTATTCTTTCTCTCACAGCTCTGCAGAATTGAATATTCCCACGACAGGCGGATTGTTGTGGACCCAGAATGACTTCCATAAAATAAAAAGTGGCCTTCAACTTTTCTGAGACAGCAGCAGAGTGCTCTGTGACTTTTAGTATTGCACAAGTGGCATGGAAGATCTAGTAATGGTGGGGGGGGAAATAGTCACTCCAGGAGAAGTTGCTGCTGTGATTTATTGATTTTTATCATGTAAAATCACTGTTTTATAAAGGTGTTGTGTTTTAAGTTGCATGTACAGTAACCATTGTCTTGCTTAACCAGTTGAAGTTTGCCAAATACTGTTAAGAGTACTTTGGAATCCCTCCATGTTCTTTAACTTTTTCATGGTTAATAAATACAACTGACTGAAGGCAAACCTTGCTCCTGGATGCTGTTTCTCAGTTTTCACTCTGGAAAGTGTCCTCTGGCCCTCATTAGCAAGACTGTTGAGCCCTTCTTATTTCAGTGATGCTGTCCTGGAGGGAGTGATTTTCCCAGGATAAGATTGTGCTAGTTTTCATCTTTCTAGGATTTCACGTGAAGCTTCAGTGATCAATCCTAGCTAGAGCATGGCTGAATGCACTGTGATGTATAAATACCTTTGAAATGTTTTTGTCACGATGTTTTTTCAAGTGATAGTCTTGAAGCCACTACTGTCTCTTTTTGATTGAAGTGTTTTGCTTCATGTTACTTCTGTTCATGATTTTGCTGATATTCATAACCAATACTGTGGTGTTTGCTGAGAGCTGGTGTGATTACTGCAGAAATGGACTGAAAAAGTACCTTTGTGGAAAGTTGTTGAGAAAAATGGCTTCTAGATAACTGAATAGGAAAAACTTTTTTTACCTGTATTACAGGTTCTTGGAACTTAAGAGGCTTCTGCAGTTACCTGTCAAAAAACCCCAGGAGTTTATGTGTATATTTATTGCAGGACTCCTCAGTAAGAATTTGTTAGAGTGCATCTGCTAGAGGGTAAAACAGAGGCTTTCTCTGAGTCCATCTAATAATTTGCAGGTTTTACAAACTAAACAGAAAGAATAACACGTCAGTAGGAGGGGATACAAAAAGGGACATACAACTTTAGCAATACATTTCATAGGGTTGAAATGCACGTTTAGAACAGCAGCTTCATGGATGCTTTGGACTGGCTCTCAAGTAAAGGCTTAGCTAGATGTCCAGAATGTATTATTTCTTTAATCCTTCTTCTCTAGTTTTTGTTATCCTGCTCTACTGTAGTTGTTATCACGCATCCAAAAATGGAAGATACATTTCACTTTTACTTCTCTAAAAGCAAGCAGTGCCAATGCAAAAGGAAATAAACTTTCTGTTATGAGAGATTTTTCATGGAAGCCCTTCCCATTCCAAGTATTTTTAGAAATACTTCTCTTTCCCAGCAGTTGATTAAACTTATTTAGGAAATTCTGAGTGAAAGGGATTTAATTTTTTATTACTGCATTTAGCTGAGTACTGAAATTACTGTATTTTGTATTGCAAACAAGCGTAACAGTTCAAATAGGAATGTGTTGTCCTGGCAAATACTGTTCCATCTCTAACGTTTTTCCCCCTTGGAAGAAGTGCACTTGGTAAGATCATGTGCTGCTACTACTACAATGCCTTGATCAGCTGTAGTTACTGCCCTGCGTTATCTGCCATTATCCCACCTAGAGAATCTGGGATTTTTTCAGTCTATCAGCTAAAAAAACCCCCAAGAAATAACTTGGACAGACTGCAACAGTTGTTTTGGGCAAAAAGGCTTTTTAGGGGTCTTGTCTAAAGGGGGTTGAAAAATAAAAAGCTAGAAACAAATAATCCAACAGCTCTCGGTTTTATTAAATAAGCAAAATTTTTTATATATATAAACTATACCATATTTCATAGTATTAAATAATTGTGCAAAACATTTACATAGAGCAGAGGGGAACAGGTGATATCCTGTACTTCTTTTAGATTCTTGCAATTCTTTTAATACATTTACAAACTTTAAATACAGACCAAAATCAGCAATATTGTATAATGACTTCAAAGGCTAACCAAACACTGGCGTAAGAATAATTTACGTGATGGTGCAATTATATTTTTCCAGTTGAAATATTGCAGGAAATACACTTAGTGAGGGCTGTGTCACACAAACAAGCGATAGATACATAAGAGGAGTATGAAAGCTGAACGCTCACCATAGCAGTAACTGTGACAGATCTAAAGATCTGACTGTTACGAGTCCTGGAGTACTAATGCTTCAGGTGAACTTTTGGCAAGTCAAGGAATATTTCAATTTTGGAACAAAGTTTCACAGAAGTGATGCATGTTTCTTCCCCTTAGTGTGGAGTTTTAAAAATTACAATAATCAAATGTTCCTGTTTGGGGGTGATATAGATCAGGTATGAATCATGTCACCAAGTATTTTTAACTTTATTGTTTGAACAAAATGCCAAAATGATCAATTTCAGACAAACTGGCATTAGGAGTATGTAGGGGGGAAGTCACCTACTTAGATATTTTTGGTTTTGTTTTTTCAATGAATCTCCTTCTACTTGTTCTACGCAACCACACTCCACACTTATTTTTAAGTTTACAGCTTAAGCATTTTTACAAAAGCTAAACAGACTCATGCTAGTAAATAAATTACATGCTGCAGCAACTAGAGCAGTGCCCACTTACCACCACAGAGATTTAAGAATACCACATACTGGTTTAACATCCATTTTCACTCATTTTGTCATTAAGACTTACATTATATTTGGGTCAACCAAAAAAACCCAAAGAGATTTATAAAATTTTACAACAATTAAACAGTAATGTTTAATTCTACAAATGAATAAAGCCAACTACTGCAGCTCAATATGACAACAACAGGACTAACAGCAGTGAAATCATGTACAATTTAGTATATTACTGACATGTAATTCTTACAAAAAACACTGAATAATTTAGACGGACATCCCATAAAGCATTTGGTTTTTGATTTATGAATTTAAAGTTACACACTTCTAAGTGACAAATTATGTGAAAGTAATATAGCTGAAGATGAAAGATAGGTAAATCAGAACTCCCAGAGAATGCTCTGGCCCCAGTAAAGCACTAAAATCTACTGCTTAACTCTTGTCAACTGCAGTAGTCCATGATTTTACCTTCACTCTTTTTTCCCCCTCATCTAGAATTGTTTTTTCATGGATTTTATTAAAATATAGTTTCTAGAACTGTTCTTTTACAGTTTTAAAAACATTTAAATACCATGCTCTAAAAAAGAGCATTTATACAAAGTCTTATATTTACAATATAGACAGTTATGATCAGGTGTTAATAAGATCAACTCTTCCATGTAAGAAGAAATCTAAGCTTATGCGCTAAAGATTAATGAATGTGTCAGTGTTTTGAACTGTCTTGTAAACATATCTGAAAACAGGTGTGGATGACCAAATTATCACTTAAAGTAGCTGATCAGGAAAGACTACATCACACAGAAAAGTTCCATTACCTGTAAGGAGGACTAAACAACCACAAAATTTGCCGGTTATTTCCACAAGGCTACACAGCCAATTCTGTAACTACGCCATGATAGATGCCAATAGCTTCTTAGACTAAGACAATTTGCCTTTTGAAGTGCCTTAGGGAAATAGTATGCTGGGTTTGTACTCGCACAGCACTCCCATTGTTTAAAAAGGAATTCTTCCATCAGTAAAACAAAGGTTAGTGAAAATTAAAATGACTGGACAAATCCAACAAAAATGGATATCTCCATAAGCCACCCAGCACTTCATACAGAAATCTCTGTTGAGTTTTCCACATTAGAACACATCAAAATTACCTACTAAACCTCTTTGAAAATAGCTTATCTTTATAAATGGAGAAAAACGGAACAAACATTCTTCTGCATACAAATATTTAATTCCATGCAGGATGGAAAACATGAGTGCACAATAAACTTCATCTCATACCTAAATAATTTATAAATTAATTGGTTAGAATAAAATAGGGTCTATAGCAATTACTGTTACATTTTAAACACATGCAGATGAGTTAACAGCAACATTTTTACATAAAGTTTAGTGCAAGAATGTATCTGCTTAATAAATAGACTGAAGATATCTATGTAATGCTTTGAGGTGTACACACAGTATTTGTGCACATAATAACCTGGTTCTGAAAAGTTGTCCCTGTTTGTCTATAAACTACAAGTGCCCATTTTAAATAAAAAAAGATCCATAATTACTCATGGGCTACTTCCCTGTGACACACAGTGTCACAAACATTGTGGTGAAAATGTAATACTGAAATTAATCTAGAGATTTTTTTTTTTATACACAGTTTTTATACAATCAAGAAAAAGAGATACAATTTGTATCAACAAACAAAAGGTCATTTCTGGTTATTTGAGGCATTGCTCTCAGCTGCTTATACCATGCAAGAGAAGAGAATAAGAATTAATTGCAAATTAAAAATATGAAATGTTTTTGAAAACTGGTCAAGAGTTAAATCTGTTTTCCAGCTATTATAAGTGTCTGGATTATTTTTTCCCCACTAAGAGAGAGAACAACCAACTAATTAAAACTTATGTTATTTTTAAGCACCAAGTGTAAGTACAGAATCACCTTCAAGTTACTTCATTTCAAATACATAATGACACAGTCATTATATATGTCACCTGTACCAGCACAAAAATATTTATCCTGTGTGAAATGATACAGTTATCAAATGTCAGTAGATTGACTGTAGTTGCACCCATAATTGTGGTTTCTTGTTGGTTCATTTGGTGGGTTTTTTTATATGACAGGAACCTATTTTGCACATGATAAAGAGCCCACAAGATATTTTGAATCAAACCAACCACTACAGTAACACAAGTGGAGGAAATGATAAACTTTGTTTCTCAGACAAACAGATAACTAGAAAGCAGCATGCAAGCCATTATCAAAACACCAGAAACAACCCTGACTGCAGCCTCACGTTCTGTGTGTTTCACAGTAAGAAACATTTAGGCAGTGTCACACCTTCTCATGAAGAAACAAAAGGCCATAAACCAGGCCTTCTCAACTTTCATGAAAAAAACTACAGTAGAAGTCAACAAGTCCTAGCTCGAGACATGTCGAGTTAGTCATGGTTCAAAATGTTGAAATATACAGTGGATTCAAAAAAGGGCGTACAGTCAGTGCAGCTTAAAAAAACCAATAAACGCCTCTTTTGGAGACATTTAGCTACAAAGGTTCCCACCCTGAGCAAGGTACCAGTTGCGCAAACAATGCCACACAAAATTATCTCACCTGTTGACACAGGAACTCTAAAAGCCTTCACGAGGCAAATGCACACCTTTGCGTGGATCTGGCGAGCAAAAACCAGGACAGCTTTGTGACAAACCCAAACTGGAGCATCTCTTTTCAAGAAGCAACCTTCCCCCTCCACCATTTCTGAAGTTGATCTTGTACAGCCATCTTGAATGTCAGGCTCAATCAAACACCATACTTGCTCCCAGAGGAAGGGCTGTAGTCAGTGATGAACTTCCACGTTAACATCCAGTTTTTGCTGCTTCAAGTTGAGTAATCCAGTTTACATAATACTGACAATTTATTTTCAGCTTGTCTAGTCATTTGGGCCAGCAGCTGCTTACTGCACATTTGAGAGGAGATTCTGGAGAGAAGCTACAGTTAAACCTTCAGTTTACTGAATGGCACTCATGCCTTTACATTCCTTAATGTTTTGGTCCTAATTTAATAAAGTATTTGGCTTCTGTTGGATTGAGCCAACATACAGAACAATATAATAGTTATTCAAACTCTTGATGAACAGTTCTGAAATTTAAGTACCAACAACCATGTTGACATTGAAAAACTGAGATCAGTTTTTCCTTTTATAAACAATTTTAACTTTTATCAAATTTACTTTTTCTTCAGTACTTAAGATGCCAGTAGGCAGTGTCAAATGACAAAGCTGAAACCCTAAAAGTCATCTGGGAGTGTATAGAGCATACTTTTAGAGGCCGATTAGGTATTTATATGCAAATTGTAAGTGTACACTAATACATGCAATGTAATTGCTAACACTAATTTTGTAGTAACAGCTTTGAGACACT
Organism: Machaerirhynchus nigripectus; assembly: GCA_013397975.1. Lineage (NCBI taxonomy): Eukaryota > Metazoa > Chordata > Aves > Passeriformes > Dicruridae > Machaerirhynchus > Machaerirhynchus nigripectus. The sequence goes on along the minus strand of VZRQ01009259.1, from coordinate 40,146 downwards.
GATTTCTTAGTGAGCTATCCATGCAGCAAGGTATGCATTTCCTATAAAATACTATTAAAAATCCCTATATTTAAAATCTTAAAATTTGCAATACAATCAACTTTTATATAGTGCCTCAGCATATATATGATTGCTACTGTGTACAGAATTTTATACTATCTTAGTAGAAAATATTTACAATAGATTGGCCTCTTCCTCATGTAAATTTTCCTCTGGGTCCTATGTGCTGTACAGTTTCATTTATCCAAAAGAGGCTGTACTCCTCTAACGCCCTGTTCTTAATTTGGCAACAATTATAGCTGCCAGCTGTTGTGCATCTGTCATGTGGGGATTCTTTTCCATCACAGAAAGGACAATGCTTGGAGGGAAAATATTGCAGAGGTTCTTGTATGTTTGATACTGATGTTCTGGGATGATATGAGGTTCCCGTGGCTCACCACATATCCCAATCCAGGGATTTCTCCAGAGTTGCTCCATCTTTTCAGGCATGCTTCTTACCATTACAGGTTCATAACATGGCTGCATAAGGTTGTTACTCAGTGGATACGAGTGGTAAGTGTAAGAGTCTGATGCACATGGTAATGGATCCCAGCTGGCATGCTGCTCTCGACAGAGAGGTGGTCGTCTCTGCCTTGTAGGGTTACTTTCATAAAGCCGTGAGTCAGAAATACTGTCCATTCTTGTCATCACCAAGGCACGGCTTGGTTGTGCAGTTGATGGATGAACATTTTGAGGCACAGGGTATTCTCCTGGACAACTGGACCGTGCTCCAACAACTGGATGCTGGGCATGTAGGCCTAAGTGGGAAACTGACTGTTTGCGAAGGGATTGCTTAGGCTCTTCAGTTCCATAACTCTGACCTCTATTTAAGGCTTCATGGTAACCATGAGGGAAAGGCTGAAGACGATTTTTCGATGGCAGTCTGTGGCTCTTCACATTGTCTTCTGGACTGGCATCTGCTACACCCAGATACAAGTCATTGTAAGAGGAATAAGAATCATTACTTGTATGGCTTAAGCAATTGTCAGGACAGGGGCTTGAGTTTCTAGAATACATCCCCTGGTCCATATCAGCCCCGTAATAATCTGAGTTACGGATACTACTTATGCTTAAGTTGGAGAAATCACTGAGTAAGGAGTAATAGCCATGGTCCCCCAGTGACTCATATTTGGGATACTGGTCAATATAGCTAACTGAGGTGCCATGGCTATTGGTGACTAGTATAGGAGGATATTGCACACTGGACATATGTTCCAGTGAGGATTTCTGATGTACAAACTGTGAGGAACCTGGCACCGGACTGCTTGCAGAACGAGTATTTAATGCACCAGCTGCATGGCTTTTTGGTGGAGGGAGCGTTGGTACACTTAATGCAGAAACCAGAGACGGGACAGAGCTGGCCTCGGACTTCCGGGCTGCTGATAACTTTTCCTCAGGCTCCACAGCTACTGACCTAATGCTTGGATCTGACTGACGTTTTGGGGCAATGCGTTTCACTTCAGAATTGATTTCTCCTTTGGAGCTGGATGGCCCTGTGCCACATTTGGCCAAGGCTCCCTCACTCATAGTTTTCACAGCAGATAATTTGGCACTTATTCGAAGCTCATCCGCTACTGACCTTTGAGGCTGGTTTGCACGTTCTGGGTGGTAATATTTACATTTGTGCCCATAGGTGCACTTTTTACCTGGAAGAAAAGGGTTTTCATGTTAAATAATTAAAAAACTCACTAAAACCACCAGTTGCTATCTTTTTTCTTTATATCTTTCAATACTTTTCAATAGTAGTATTCCTCTATTAAAACCCTAAGGAATAATCATATATTTGATACATACAGGCAGCCACAGACTCTGCTGCCTGTATTCATGTATATCTGCTTCAAAGGCAAGACATATCATTTTTCTTCCTACTGGCTCATGATTTCAATAATGACAACATACACATAGTGCTATATAAAACAAATCAGCTTTAACACAGTTTTATTGATTATGAATCTCCTTCCTTGAATACAAACCAGAATAAAATAGCAAAAAGCTATATTATCATCAAGGTATATCTGGTAATCCTTAATTTTTTGCTTTCTTAATTAATTAATAATAAATAATTCATTATTAATAAATAATAACTGTTTTTATAAATATGTGTATGAAGGGTATAAAAGTGGACATTGTGCTTGGATGGCAACATGAAAATGGTACATTTTCATGTTCCCGTAATGACAAGATGTTAATTAATTGTTTGCTTCACCTACCTTTAAATGCAACAAATCGATCTGACTTGGGCACTTACCATACGGACACGGTTGTTTCTTATGTTCAGGAATAACTGGCCTTTTTCTTAAGAAATTTTCAAGGCTTGGACCATGGCGTCCTAGAGGATCATCTGGAGGCATAAATCTAAGGGAAAAGAAATGAAACATGATCAGTTTTTCCTGAGAATGCTGAATTAGCAAATTTACTTACTTTTGAAGAAAAAACCCATACTTGTCATTCACAAAAGAATACATTAGTAGCCGCTCCTCTATGAACTTCTTCCATTCTGGTTTTTCATTTTGAAGATCCCGATAGTTATCATTTGACACAATGATGCCATCTGAGTCGAAAGCAAGTTTTACTATGAATCGATCATCATAGCAAACTACTCTTCTTCCCTGAACTCTTCGAGATGGGGTGAAAACAAGAATTTTTTCTTTCTCCAATTTACGTAAGATTTCTTGATCTGTAAAATAATTTCAGTTGAGCAGCTTTTAAAAAGTTTTAAAAGAAAGAAATGCAACCTTTGTATTATGAAAATTATTTCCCTCTTTTCTGACAAAGTATCTTGCAATTATATTCATACTCAGTCCTCATTATCGTTAAAAAACACCTAGATGTGGATTTTATTTCTGAGGTTTCAAAGCACTGAGTAAATATTCAATATTTGAACTTCAAAACCACTCTGTAGCCATGTACCTTTACTCTTCCAGAACACATCAGGAACTCAGGTGTTACTGTATTACAATAGCCTTCTTGTTAGCCTAGAGTAAAATGTACGGACTTTCCACGGGTCAAAACACATGCTACTTCTTCAGTGTTCAAGATAACCCTATTAACTGAGTCCCTGGCCTGTTACTACTTATTTTATGTTCACCCAGCAAATAAGACTCAGTTCCTATATGCTCAACAATGTTTGCTAATAGGAAAATTTCGACTACGGCTTCTCAAAAGTGTTGAAACCGTCCAGTAGTGTTACAAAACCCCCATCATTGTTTACACATGCAGACACTTAAATGCTTATTTCCTCACCAGTGAAACTGTTGTGTTTTCAAACCAACAATTGAGTGCAACATCATCATCACCACATCCACAGTCCAGTATTGGGATCCATCAGAAACATGACAATAATCTTTTTTCTTTTTAAGCAAGGGGTCAAAGAAAATCTTGATGTTACCTGTAATTGGTGCATCAGGTCGAGACTGTTCTTTTCTCCATGCAGGTACAAACACAGTGATATCTTTATGTCCTTTTTCCAGAAACCAATCAACAGCTAGTTGAATTCCCCGGCAGGAAAATCCTTCTTTGTTCCCATGGCTGAAGAACACGCAAGTTTTAGAAACAGCAAGGACAAAAGTTACATTTAGTTTTGGTTTTTGTTGTGGTGGTTTGGTTGTTTTTTCCCTCTAAAGCTACCATGGTCAAAGGATATAAGGAAAACAAAGTCTCTAAAGTTTTATTAGGCCTCCTTACATAATTGGAAAAAGACAACTGTACAGAGCTATTCAGCCATCAGATTACAGCAACCCTGCTACTTTAAAAGTCTATAAATGGTGAAAGTTCACTATCCCCACAGCAAAAGCAAGTAAACATAAGGTTTTCAGTTTTTTCATTTTATTAGCTGACCTAAGTAGCACCATAAAATGCTATCACAAAAAGGGGAATGAACAATGCTGACTGTCATTGGTGATAAGTGCTCTTAAACATCTATATTAATAAAATATTTTCCTCTGATACTAAATGTTCTGCATTTTTTATTAGAACTTTTTATAGGAAAGAAGCAATTGTGTCAAAGTTGTTTAAGTCCCATCCCCATCAAAAATTTGTTTTCTGAAACACACAGGAGTCTGTAAAACAGCACACAATTCAAATAAAAGAGTTTAATTTTTAAAAAGGCCTAAGAAGTTTCTGCAAGGGAAAGGAGAAATTTTTAAGAGGTTTGATAGAAACCAAGGAGAATCTATTAATCTTATTCAATCTCTATCTGCATCATCTATAATTGCAATATTTTTAAGCAGGAAAAGTGCATAAAACACTTTTCAGATATTTTGTCTGCAGAACAGATTTTGCATAATTAGGAGATTTCCATCATATTAAAATTGTCTTTAAAATCCATAAAATTCTACAGATTATCATTTGAAATTTCACCTAAGAGTTGCTGTTGTTATTCTTACTATTGTAGAATGACATCACAGATTACTGGATTGTGTTTTCCTGGGCTCAAAACATTACAGAAAGTAACACCGAAGCAGACCCAAGGCAGACAGATCTAATATCTTCTGTTTGATTATGGATAACCACCATAGTCTAAATCCTCACAACTTAAATAATGATTACAGAAGCCACAATGTTGCTAAAAGCATTTTCCTTAAATTTTTATACATTTCAGATTTTACAGAATTTCATATCCTTTAAAACTTTCAGACGCATATGCATTTTGTTATGAGTTGGATTGATGATCCTTATGGGTCCCTTATAACTTGAGATAGTCTTATGGTCTTATAAATAAAGCATCAGATATGAGCTATGAAATATTCAGAGTACACACCCTTTTTTCTCCAGTTGCTGCCTGCCACATTACTTAGAAGTAACTCAAGCAATAGAGATTACAAATTCAACAGGCACAGAAAAAAAAAGGGGAAAAGAAAGTTAAATCCAGCTTTGGCAATGTTGGTTTACAGAAACATCTTATGGATTAATATAAGTACAACTTGACACTGGAAAATCCTACATATAAAATACCGTTACAAGATTTGAAGGGTTTATGTATTTGAAAAGTCAATATACTCAATACACCCATAAAAATCTGAATTTTCCTAACACATTGAAATAATAGTAATTCATATTGCCAGTTCTTCTAGAGCAGAAGACTGATACTAAAAGAAGTCTATTGTATGAACACTACCTGAAGAAATCTTGGTATCACTGATCACTAAACAGACCTTTAATAGCTCCCTCATAAAAAAATCATACTTACTCAATGATAAACAAATCATTGGCTAGCTGAACTCTGTACTCTACAGACATGTTCAAAAGTGGCATGGGACAGGTATCTCTCAGTTTAGTGTTGACCTAAGCAGCAAAGTGTACATAGAATATCCTGAGTCAGAAGGGACCATAAGGACTATTGAAATCCAACTCCTGGCCCCATGCAGGACACCCCAAGAACCCCACCATGTGCCTGAGAGCGTTGTGCAAATGTTTCTTGAACTCAGACAAGCTTAGTGCTGTGACCATTGCCCTAGCGAGCCTGTTCCAGTGCTCAACCACCCTCTGGGTGAAAAAGCTTTTTCTAATATCCAGCCCAAACCTCCCCTGACTCAGCTTCATGCCATTTCCTTGAGTCCTGTCACTGGTCATGAGAGTGAAGAGATTGATACCTGCCCCTCCACTTCCCCTCATGAAGATTTTGAAGAGCACAATGAGGTCTGACCTCCGTCTCCTCCTCTCCAGGCTGAACAAACGAAGTGACCTCAGTGCTCCTCGTAAGACTTCCTCTCCAGACCCTTCCCCATCCTTGTGGCCCTCCTTTGGATGCCCAAAACTGCACACAGTACTCAAGGTGCAGAAAGCAGCATCGCCATGCAGGTCAGCAGGTTTAGCTCATGCATTATCCCTGTTCAGACACAGCTAAATTGCTTTGAATCCTGAGCAGGCTCAATCATCAGGAGCTCAAATACCACGAATTCACTGCATTGCATTAGCATATACTGCATGTCACTTTAGAAAGAACCAAGTTTTCCTACCCTACTTGGTTACTTTCCTTTAATGTCCAGAAGCAATTTTCAGTATTGTTCAAGGACTTCAGAATGCTAAACCCATCCACACAAAAGTACACTACAAGTAGATTGCTTGAACAAAAGATTTGAGGAAAGAACTTGAGTTTAAAAGGAGGGCAGGGGAACTGGAATATCAATTACATATAAAGGAATAACAGCATAATTAAAAGCCTAGGCTAAGGAGTCCATAAAATATATGTATTACCAGTCTAATAGTCTACATGACTTAAAATGACTTTGCCATCAATACTGATTTTTCTCTTAAATATTTTAGTGATTTATTATTTTCAAATATTGTGACAGGGAAACCCACCTCATAGCAACATTGCTTCCGTCAATGACAATTGGCCTCAAGTTATCACTGTTATCCACCACTTCATCTTCCAGTGACAATTCAGGGCTTGCTATTTCCTTTGGGCAAGGGCCTCTTGGCACCAGAGTACTAGTGGTACTGCTGGCAGTGCTTTGTCCCTCTGATTCACTTTTGTTGCCAAGTCTCACAAGCTCTGCTAGAACATCATTGATGAGCGCATCTGCTCCCAACTTATTCAGCACAGCCTGGATCTGATCTCCTGCATACCCAAGCTTTAAAGCAAAATCCATTTTAGCTTGGTATTCCTTGTCCAAATTTGTTTTGCATTCATCTAGCTTCAAGTCTTGTGTGATACTGCTCTGTGAAAAACTTGGGCGATCCAAACACGGGGACCGGCAGAGTGGCCGATGCAGTTTGGTGGAAACCTCCTTTTCTCTCCACTGAGTACTGCTTCTGAAGTATGGTTGCTCAGGCTCACTTTCTGAGCTCGTCCATTCCTCAGATTCAGCACTGCATTCCCCCGCGTCTTGTTCCACATTTCTGTCTTCTCTGGAGTGCCTCTTCTCCATTTTCAGTTTCCCTACCATAGACCAGGCCGTCATCACGTTCAACTTCCAACCAGAGCACTCAGTTCTCTTTCATTTCCAAAGCCACCTGGAATTCATGTTCAATTGCATCATGTTGGCCAATTAAAAGCTTACACAAGGCTGGAGCTAATTTGCCTTGCTTACTATATTCTGGCATAAGCAACACCAACATGAAGTTCCTTAAAAAAAAGAAAAAAAATTAAAAATTAGGTTTTGATCAATTCCGCAAAATACTCAACTACAATGATTTTGTTTACAAGTCCATCGATGTCCCCAGTCATTCACATTTCTATGTAAACTGATTATAATAAATCATATAATTACATTGTCTCTGTAATCACAAATAAAACTCTCCTTCCCTCCCCCAGTTACTCTACCTACAAAAAAAAAGACAATTCCCACAAAATAAATGTAGAGCTGGAACAAATGGATTATCTCAGTAACAAAGATAATAAAAAAGAAAAGGGTAAACCACCATTTCCACTAGAAACCTGTCTTCTACTGCAAGAACAGCCTCTCTACATTAGGAACAACTGTGCAATGTTCCAGTATGAATAAAATTTAACACAAACCATTTCAGCCTCTTTCAGTAAGGATTTACTATCAGGACCAACAAGCTTACCTAGCAAAAGTATCTTCTGGAAAACAATACAGACACTTAAAAAATATTACAACCCACAAAAGAAAATTAAAAGCATCACCAGTGTGCATGTAAGTCAAAGCTTATTCATTCTAAATTTTCATATCCTTTTGGTTTTCGGTAATAAAATGCTGAAAATCACAGCACCTAATATACCATCCACAGAATCACAGAACGGCCTCTTCACCACTAGCAAGACACCATCCCTAATTCCTTTGGGACAGTTTACAGCTGTTTTCCTGATGCTTCCTAGAGTTCCAGTGTTCCCTGGTTCCTCTCTGACACTCAAGAAGCACATCCCTTCCCCTGATGAATCTAGTTCAAAGCTCTGCTAGTAAGTCTTAAAAAGGTTTCTTTCTTGACTATTTCCTTACATTAAATGGTGGGTTTCTGTTGCCTATGGGAATATTTCAGAGAACAACAGATCTAGAAGAGTGATAAAATTTGATAAGCAAAACCATAAAAATGTCAAAGGATCTCTGAGACAGGTCCACATTGGCCTAACAATAACCAAACCCCGTAAAATTGTCTCAAAGTGAAACAGAGATTATTAACCTGCAAAACTTTTACACAGTAATGTATAATTACCATAAACAGGCAAAACAGTAACATTCTACCAGACTGCAGTCCAATTTATGCAAACAAAAATCTACACACATGCAGAGACAGCTGCTCAAAAGCCCAATTTCCTTAGGAAAATGCTAATCACTCCTACCTAAAAAAAACCCCTAAAAGGTCAAGTTTTGAGCCAAACAACACTATAATAAAAAAGAACCATATTTTTTCATATTTTCATATATCCATATTATACTTATATTTTGTCAGCCTGGAGAAAAGGAAGGTCAGGGGAGACTCCCTACAACTGCCTGAAAGGAGGTTGTAGCCAGGAGGTCAGTCTTTTCTCCTAGGCAACCAGCAACAGAACAATAAGAAATGGCCTCAAGCTGTGCCACGGGAGGTTTAGGTTGGACATAAGGAAGAATTTCTTCACAGAAAGGGTTGTCAAGCATTGGATTTGACTGTCCAGGGAGGCAGTGGAGACACCATCCATGGAGATGTTCAAGAAAGAACCGGATCTGGCACTCAGTACTCTGGTCTATTTGACAAGGTGGGGACCAGTCAAAGGTTGGACTCAGTGATCCTGGAGGTCTTTTCCAACCTAAATGACTCTGTGATAGTCTAAGGCCTTTATGCCATACGAAATAAAAACACAGTTTTCCTGCTTTTGAATGGAAATTCCAATCTTGACTAGTTAGATTTAAGTTAGACTTAAAAAACCGCTGTTCTTTCATGTTATTTATTCAAAGAGTATCTCTCTAAATGCTTAGATATTATTTTTACAGTACTCTCTATTTTTATTCCAAGTGATTTTTCTCTCACATAGCACTAATAGCAGTATATTTACAACCCAAGTACTTGCCAACATAGATGTATTAATAGGTTAACCTGGAATGGATTTTAATTAGGTCTCATGTAAAACCTTGTACCTTGCCAAAACTAAAAAGTATATATAAAAATTATTAGAAAAGAAGGTTAAAAAACCAGGTTATCAGCACACTGCACCCGCAGCTTACAAAATACTGCAATGAAGGAAGGCTTCACAATACATGCAGTAAGACTAATTTTTTTCAAATTATTGAGACTGTACTATTTGGCACTGGACAAAGAACAGCATGATTCTGTTCATCCAAGTTTAAAGAGCTCCATTATTCTTTCCCAGTTGTCATCTCTCTAAACACAACGTCACAAGCATGTTTTTGGCTTTTGTTAAACTTACCATCTTGAAACCTCCATTCTCTCCCCTGACCCCTACAATGTCTTTGATGCCTGATATAACAGTTTATTACAAACATTTCAGGCAAGATGCATTTTTATTACTAGGTGTAGATAAATATCTACATTTTAGCTGCTTGAACCTCTTAAGGTAATTTGTTACAAGTCTTTCTTTACAATGTCTTCCCTAGAGCCGAATGAACTGTGACTGAGAAGACAATCAAATTATATTCTAGCATTATAATAAATAAAATATTAGAAACCGTTCAAACAGCAAAAGCTTGATACACACAAAAAAATTATATTGCGGTTCTTGAATATAAAATTAAATATTAATTGAATATTACACACATTTCTCAAATATCATGTTGTGCCCAAACATCGTAATTTTAGCTTTATTTGAAAAAATATTTAATAAAGTGCAAAATGCAAAACTACAATGTAAAGAACTCAACATCTGAAATAATGTACCGTTGTTATTGCGTTTAAAGCCTATCTTTGCTACTAGTCACTGTACAGAGTACACATTTCATGTACTGCCTTTAAATCTTCGAACTTCGGCTAAAGCTATATGTACTCAATTTCTTTTCTAACAATGACTTAATGGCTTAAATTTTTTAACTGGCCAAATCACCACTATATTTTTCTACAAAAAAAAAAAAAAGAGAAGTGATAGTCTGCATGTAAGATGCATAATTTGTATACATACAGTCTGAAAGAAAATATGTGCAAAAATACAAAACTTTTTTTTTTAAATAAAAGAGTATTTGGTAGTTTGTATTTTCCACATCCAAATGAAAACAACTCCTGGCTATTAATATTCCTCTTGTTTCCCACTTTAAGTGACAAATTCCATTATTTCTTTGATAAATGTAAAAACAACCACCACAATTATAGCCACATCTCCAAGAGTACTTCCAGTCAGCAGGAAGTACTCTTAATTATGCAATTAACTCACTGGCATTTAGACTAAAAAAACAAACAACAACAGTATAGTTTGCTTGTTTATGTGTTTTTCCACACTGTACTTCTCAGAAATTCAAACGTCATCTTGAAGAGTACTGACAATATCAGAGAATTTCTTTCCTTTTTGATCTACATTATTTAGCAGTGGTAGTACAGCTGTACCTAGGGATCTCTAACAGTTCCTAGCCTATTCTAACCACATAGTCCCCTGCACAATGAATATACAATCTAGAATTATGATGACAGGCTGGAATATCAGAAAAACCACATGGAACAGTTTGGTATTGTTTGTCCAGACACCTTTAGAATGTAGAACTTTGTGAGGACACTAAGGGAGTTTATGGGGGAAAACACCCACTAATTATCAGTTAACAGAACTATCATTGTGAATAATTTTCCACTTTTTTGTCTTCTTACTGCTTATACTCAGTACCTTTTAAAGTTAGTATAGATGCACTAAGGAGTTAACACAGTGGGTTAAATTAATTTTTTTTAAAATCCTCTTACACTCAAACTCAGAACAAAAATTTTAAAACATAAATAATTTGAGTAGTGCTTGATTTTGCTGATAAGCACAAAATTGAGAAACAAGTCAGAAAACTTTTTCAAAGATGGAATCAAACCTCATCTTGCACATCATGAACAGCAACATTTTATCACTGAAATTTCAGCATTTGTTTATTATGAGTTACATTTCCTGCAAAGACAGCCAAATAAGAACACACATTTAAGGAAACAAAAGAAAGCTATTACAAATTTCTAATTTAAAGCTTTTACAACTCAGAAATACAGACACTGCAGCTTTAAAATTTTAATTCTCATGATGCTCGCTGCTAAGCAACAAACCAAGTTTTCTTCCTAAACACCTCTTTCAGCACAGTCACGAGCAACTACTAGAACTGATAATGTGATTCAGAAAAAAGAGTCAGACAAAATCACGTATATTTTGTTCATAAGGGGCCAAACTGAAAGCATCTCTTCAACTTTGATGGTATTAAAACAGAAAGAAAATATCTGCACAGTAATAAAGTACTGCAGTATAAATGAAACCACTTGCAAATTATTCAACAATTACCATTCAAATGGCAGTGACTATTAAAGAGCTGGTGCTAGAAATATTCAATTCAAAGCCTGTTCATTTCAGCAGGACCAACAGAAACTAAGGTAAAAGAATGGATTGAACAGCTGCTTTTGGTCCCTTGTGGCACTACCTTTCCATCATCTCAGTGTGCTCTGAGCCATGCCCTTCAAAGGCACAAGTATATGATACACACATCTGCTTTGAAGAACAACCTTTAAATGAAACATTTTATTAACTCCTTTCACCAACTTTGAAACATTTTTACTTTTTTTCTGTCATTGCAGATACTAAAATGCAAAACAAAGAAACCCAGCTCATGTATTTTCTCAAATATCTCTCTCATCTGGATAAGAGCTACCTAATAATGATTCTGTAGTATTTATTTTAAGGAGGGATAGGTTTGTTTGTTTTCCCTTGTGTACTTTTAAAATACATCAGCTAATCAGTGATTTTTTTTTAAATTACTCCCCCCCCCAAAAAAAAAAACTGAAAAATGACATGTGAAATGGTAACATCTAAGGGAGTTCCACATGCATAGCATCTCCTTTTGTATTTCTTAAACTGTCTGTATAAACCAAACTAAACCAAGGAAACAACTTGACAATTTTTTTAAAGGGCCCGTTTTCTATTAAGAAAATTAAGTTATTCCCTCCATGGTTTCAGCATGAATTTTAAAGCCTTAGAGTCTCTCTGTACTCTTCATTTCACTAACTTATCATTAGCATGCACCTATGTGTAGAAGGAAGAGGTATCTTTCTGGAAGAAGGATGTTCTAAACAACAGCCAAGCATTTGATTACTGTGGCTGTTTCTACATGATCAGAAGCTGACCAAAGTACACAAAGACATAAATCCAAACTAATTTTCATGTAGCTAGTTCTGACAGTAGCTAGTTCTGACAGTAAGAGCAATACAGACCTCAATAGCAATTGGTTGAATGAATTGGGATCATTATCATGATCCCAGGTTACTTGTTCTACAACACATGAACAAATGAAACCCAATCTATCACCTTCACAACTAAAAAATTGATTGGGCTGGTATACTATGTATCTACAGCTATGTCTCATGATTAGAGTGTACACAGTGTATAAGCCTACTAACAGAAAAGCTGATAACTTCCTTGTTACACACATACAAACTATTGTCTAGAGTCTAAAGCCATGGAAACAATGTAAGTAGAGACAAAGAGAAAGAGAAGTATTTTTAAAAATTATTTTAAATAGTGTTCAGGGACACTACAATCAACAGGACCTCCAGCATTGTACTGTGCTACAGCACAGACCAGTGGTTACTCGAAAAAAAAAAACTAAAGCACTTCCCAAGTACGTTTTTCTGAGCTTTAAGAACTTCCTCAACACATGACTAATTGAAATTTTAAAGACATTACATTTTGAGCCTGTAGTGTACACACACACAGAACCCCAACAAAACCAACCAGCACCAAAATGCATTGCACACATCTTCAGGAATGTGACGGAACAGTGTTTGTTAGGCAGTAGTTATTGTCAGAGGACATAGACCAGAAGCAGCTCAAGATGCACAGATGGCCTTGGATTTTGGATTAGCCCTTGATTTTGAAAATCACTACATTTCTTACAGTGCTTATGAAGAAAGTAACATAGTTCAACACAGCGTTTTCATGGCATTGAAGACACAACCATCTTATATTCTTATCTGAGTAGCAGTACAGATATTATAGTGCTGCCTGCTGCTTTGAATATTTTCTGAGGTAGTGAACTATTTTATCTACTAAAAAAGTGCTCAAATCTGACAAAGTATATGAGTCACAAATAAAACCGGTAGCTTTTTCTCATTTTAATTATACACTTAGGTGGTACGCATCTGCTGGGACAGATTCACAACTGAAGAAAAGCAGAGAAATATTCTAAAATTAACATTTGGGTATTTCAGAATGGATTAAAAAATTGGAAGAGTTGTGCTGCATGGCATTACAGGCAATTACCTCTTATCCTTAATAAAAAGGCAAAGAGCTGGAGATTAATAGCATTTTGCCTGTGTGTACATACACCTTGAACTACTAGATTTTCACACTTACCATTACTTTAAGCAGAGGTAACAGGAATACATTACAGCTTACATATGCATATCATAATAACAAATATGTTGCAGTTCAACAGGAATTAATCACTGTCACCTATTTAATTTTTGAACCTTAGAATCAATTATTTTCCCTACGTAACAAATGTGGTAGCTTATCGTATTTAATTTTCATTTACTGTGTCAAATGTTGCATGACTGTAGGAAAATAGGACATACAGGCTTTTTAGAAAATTTTCCTATTTAAGTTGGCCATTTGGAAATTAAAGTGACTCCAAAATGTGATGCTTTTAGAAAACTACAATATTCACAATTTGTAGACAGTTTTAAACTGTATTTTATACAGTTTTATTAAGACTGTCCTAAGGACCTTTCATACTAAGCAAACAACACTCATAGAAGCATCAAATCAGTGACAGATGTATAGCATATATATTCTGATATAGCTTCCTTAAAAAGTCCAAAATACATATAAGTGAAGGAAAACAAGTATATCAGGTTTTAAAAGCAGATGCTTTTTGATGCAAATATTTGGCATTAACAGTGCTTACAATATTTTCCTTGCTGAGCAGTGAGGAATCCTATTTAAAAGGAATACTCTAATTTTAAGATGCTTGAAATGAACACATGTTCAAATAGTTCTTGTACTCTTTAATTTAATAAACTAGATATGGTCTAAAGTAAGATCTAAGGACAGATCTGCAGATCATTTATACATTTAGAGACATGTGTAACAGTATTCACAGAATATGCACTAAGTCAAGTAGCATTTTAACAGAAGTGTTAAAATGACAGAGGAAACCTTTCAGTCCCTTGATAATTAGAGCCATATAAATGACAGCATTTTCATTCAGTTTAATGGATTTTTTTTTCTTATCTTACTATGCATGTCAGTCTCAACACATTCCTGGGAAGTCTCAACACTGTCATTTTGATGAACAGAGAAACCTTAAATTTACACAAATCAAAGGCCTAATAGTGTATAGTCTTTTACCAAGAGAAACTTAGTACAATATCAAGAAAAATATTTTACTTTTTTTACTCATTTTGACTTCTCTGAAATAAAACACTAATATACATTAAATCTAAAGTAAAGTACTAGCAGTCTACACCAGCGGTGAACACCTTGTCCTTAAAATTAATACTGAAATAGCAACTGAAAAATAGCCTGCTAACTATGGTTAGTAACGAATTTTATTTAGAAGCTTCCTCTTTTCTGAGCCAATTCAGATAAAGTATTTTAAAAGAAAAACAAATTTGCAATTTCTGCTTCTCCATCTGTCTCTCTCCCTCCCTTAACCATCCTTGGTAAAGAACAATAAGGAATGTGACTTAGCACTCTTCTATTACAGAGGCAAAGGACAAAGGAAGATTTTCAGTGTTGACTCACCAGTTAAGATAAATGTAATTGTTACCACCACCCAACCCTGAAGGGGATGTTCTTTCTTGACAAATGCTGATGGAACACTTGTAATAGTAGGAAAAGTGCAGTTGTGCAGAGAGGGCTGAATTTACGGAATTCATACACCAGAACATATAGAACTAGAAATTACTTTAGAAATACCACTATGCTTTACCTTCCTTCTTCGTGGGCCTGCATGTGTCTTGTCTACACTGAACAGTGACGGAAAAAAATCCAACATATGCACACACAAATTAATACAGCTAGATAGATATGCCCATATATATATATGTGTGTATATATATATATACACCTAAGTTCTGATTCTGTCAGTTTATCACTTGATACATTTCACAGGTCAGTTCAGAAAACTGAAATAGTGCTCTTCTTTCCCAAATGCTCCAAACACTTAGAAGTTTGGTTGTTCTCCTTCCTCACCAAGCTCTAGCCCACTCTTCCTGAACTCCCTTTACCACACTTGGCTCAGTTTAAGAAATTTATGAATGCTGTTTGAGAACAATGGAAATGCAAGGCACTGACAATGATGTAAAGTAAGCCACTGAGTTAGCAGATCGAGTAACTTTTAAACATCATGAGAACATCAAGTGGGTATGAAAAACTAGATTCATGAAATCATGCCATAGACTCTTTACCGAAACACCTAATTAACTAGGAGCCTACTTGTTCATGACTCCCTACAGTATGAAGAAGCTGATGGGCTTATCATGACAGCTGGAAAGGAGATTAGGTGAGAATTTTTTGACGGAGGAATTAGTTTGTTTCTTAAACATAGATCAAGTTTACAGTGCACCTCAAAAAACTAATTGAACCTGTGCAAAGGGGAACAACATCCTGCAACACAAAAGCAAGAAAGAACCATCATGGTAGACAAAAATATATAAGCATTGTCATGCAAGAAAATAATTGTGCAACTACAACCCTAAGGACCTAAGTTTCTCACTTTTCTTTTCAACACTGCTGAATGCAAGTTGTTGGTGTTTGGCTGGATTACTGAACAGGACATCAGAGAGTGACAGTATCCTTCTGCAATGACAAGACATTCAGTTGAATTAAACTCAAGAGCTACTCCTTACTTCCCAGACTACGAAACGGCACAACTCTGCCTTTTAATGGTCTTTTTATTTCAGGAAAATTAGATTAAATACTTTCTTTCTAGTGATCGCGATTTGACAAACATCACATATTTGCAACTGAGTTGCCACAGGTTCCAAATTTAGATTTTTTTTTTTTTTTTGCTGACCTTGATGAAAACTTCCTCATTCAGTTTAGCAGAAATTGTACTGAGTTACTGTGTTACTATGCTCAACCTCCCGATAACAAGCAAGAAACTAAATAGAAAAGCAGAGTACTTTGCTGCATCGGAAATAAGACTTCAAAGAAGGTGCTCAGAACTTCATTTTTCTAACTGTTCAAACTGTAGATACGAGGTGCTTGCCCTGCAGGATTGACAAGAGTATGAACATCTGTGGCACTTTTCTGTGATTAACCTTTTAAAAAGGATTCAGAAATTAACCTAGAGACCATTTTAGAAAATGCCAGGAACAGAAAAATATGAACCTACCAACAGACACCAGGAAAATAAGAACAAGCATTTTGATTAGCTATAAGTTGGAGAAATCATAGCTATTTCTGAAAACCCAAAATAAAACCTATGAAATACTAGGATCACAGTATATTTGGAACATTAAATAAAACAATGTTTTCTTTGCTGTGCAAATATGCGATTAATCCCTTGGCCCAGATCTACAGCTGTTACCAAATCTAAATTTGCCAAGAAGTCATTTTGCTTTGATGATGACTACAGGACTTAACTCAAACCATATGACAGAAACAATACCATAAAACAGAAAACTTGGTAGGAAAGTATCCATTTTCACTGCACTCTCGGCATATTGTGGGGCTTTGTTAAGACTGAAAAATTGTTCTAAAAATCTTCAGTAACACCTCAGTGTTCGAGGTACTTCAAATTTACTTCAGCAAGTATTTTAAGTGATCACTGATATTTATTGGACTATACATAAAAGCAGGCTGTGTCTAGCATGTCACATAAAGAACTTGAAATCACTTGTGAAGGAGTCAACAGGGGAAGTTTAGGTCAGATACTAGAAAAAGGTTCTTCCCCTGAGGGTGATCAGGCACTGGAACAGACTTTCCAGTGCAGTGGTCATGGTACCAAGCCTCAGAGCTCAAGGAGCCTTCGGACAACACTCTCAGGCACATGGCAGGATTCTTGGGGTGAAGGACCAAGAGCGGGACTTTGATGATCCTTGTAGATTCCTTCCAACTCAGGATATTCTATCATTCTATGAACTACAAACCAAGTGTGAAGAGAAATGCAAAAGTAGTATAAAATTTCAGCACCTTGCCTCAAACTTCACTAATTTTGTCACACTCCTAAGTATGAATTCAAAGGGACAGGATGGACATAGTTGGAATTATAAATAGAGGAAGCAGCATTTTAGCTCTTTCTTAAGATAGATGATTGCTCTTTGGAGTTAACCCAACCTAGAAAGAACAGGTAGTGCTGAGCACAAGACAAATATAAAGTCTGAAGGGAAGGAAATGGAGTATTGCATTAGGTATTTAATCATATTACCTAAGACAGAAAAAAAAGGAAATAATTATACAGTAAAAACACATTTAAAAACAGGTGTTCTAAAAATAATATATAGTACCCTTTTCCCACCAACCTTCCCTTTCTAATAATCTTAAGGAGCTACAGCTATTGCTACTCAAAAGTTCTGTTGTCCCTGCTAAGGCAACATTTATACTTCAGTTGACAACATTATATAAAATAACAGCAGACATGTAACTCCTTAAAGCTTATTTGTGGGCAGTTCCTTATAAACTGAGATGATTTACTTGGTTCTGTGACCAAAGGAATACACTAGTTCTCCTAATCCACATTCTGATAGGAGGCCATTTGGTACTACCTACTCTGCAGATCTAAATGACTCATTAATGCTCTTCAAAGAGAAAAAAAACTTGTGATTGCAGCTAAGTCAAAGACACATCAAGGGTGTGATGCATCTTATCATCTTAACTTACACTAATTCAATTTGTAATTGAGTATTTAGAACACTACTTTGACAGATCAAACCAAATGTTCCTTTAACCAAAATTCTCATCCAGAAGCAATCTTTGAGAAACCTGAAAAACAAAGGGTATTCTGTTTCTAAAGACCTCAGTATACTGGATGGACCCTTACATGCTATGCCATCCAACAAGAGGCAGGATGTACTCACCTGTTAGGACAGAAGCTTTCTGATAAACTGAAACAACCACTTTAGTAACTACTAAAAAAATGCCTGAAGCAGAGAAAGACACCTCATTCAGTAAGCATCAAACCGTACCTTTATGGAAAGCTGCAAGAGGAGCTTGAAGGCATCTTGTGACTTCGTATTTTCACTCCAGTTACCTTGCTTTTGCAAAAACTAAGTCGGTCCATGGCTAATTAAGTCTACCTTAAGCATGGTGTCAGACTAAGTGATCTCCTGAAGGAGGTCCAATGCAAATTAATTCTTTTATTCTAAGATTCCTTTATCCATATAACGGCAACACTGCCCATTTCCAAGGTTAAGAAGCTGGTAAGTCATCATCAAGAAGACAAGAGAAAGTGCCTACCACTTTGCTTTTGAAAATGAAAACGGCAGATTCCTATGCTCCAGCAACTTCATCACCCCCTTTCTAAAGGGATATCGACCTATGGACAAGACCTGAGGCAGGAAAGTTTTTTGGTGTGATGGATCATTTTGTTTTACGGGGTGAGGTTTTTGTTTGTTTTTTAAATCAGGACAACCTAGAAATCAGAAAAGGGAGAGACTTGGCAAAGAGATGAAAACTAGTATTTGATCTTAAAAGAAAAAGCATAGCATCAGAGGGGGCAATAGCACATAGTTTTATTTGAAATTGTCAGACTTAGTTCTGACTTTATGTGATTTGGCTGAGGTGTCTCATTAAAGGGCTCATTAAAGGAGTGCATACTTCTTGTAGATGTCCTCACTAAATAGAAGAGTCTAAACCTTTGGCTTTAACCTAAGGTTGATACTCTGCCCCTGTTATAGCATTCAACTAAAATAGAAGTTGACTCAGCTGTTGAGAACAGATATTAATCTTGAAGAGGGGTCTCTCTCCAGATGGAATGAATGCAGAAAGGGACTCTTAAATTCCAACTATGTAAAAAAAAAGCAATTTGGCCTATACTGGGATTTGTAAAACACTTTATTTGTACAGTACAATGATATCCTAGTGAAATTATAGAAGAGGCCTACAACAAATGATGTAAAGCCTAGGTTTTATTTTGACATGGTAAATCAATCTGCTTTCTACCAAGCCATGTCAAAAATAACCCATGTAAGAAAATTAAATACAATAGCTACCTTTACAACTCAAAGATACTTAGCTGAAGTACTTACTTAAATATAGAACATATATACTTGAATCAAAATTGCCAGCTTATGAAGAGTTTTGCTTATTATGTCCAGTCTCATGAATAAATTGGTCACCTCAGAAGAATGCAACTACATCTCAAGAGATGTTATACTACTTAGCTCTGCACTTCCAAATATGTTTTCTAACTCTGAAATATATCTAACACAATACCACATATCATGGCACCAGAAGGTTTAGATCTGTAAAGGTGGTCATGGTATTCTCATTTCCAGAAGAATTATCTGTGATACCATGAATATATCTTATAAAATATAGCTTATCAACAAAAAGGGACAGTTCACAGGAAACTAAAACCACCCCACATTACCAGATGGTAAAGTATTTTAAAAATACCAGTATTATTGCTCAAAGAAGCTTTTAATTCATAACGTATAGAAAAAATAGCCTTTTACAATAAAATAACAAAAAAGAAAGTTTATATATGAAAAACTGTCCAGCCATAAAAATATGGCTCTTCAAAGCCTTTATGTCTAGAAGATTCCATGATGCAAATGAGGACAGCATTCTCAGGGATATGTAGCATTACAGCCATTTGGGTTTTTAAATTTTTTTTTAGCGTCATGAGATGGAGAAATCAATATATCAAACTAATTTTCATTGTGGCAACACTTGGGAACTTCTTCCAAGTTTATAAATTGCTTTTCTTCACCTTTCCAAGCCCTACTTTCATAAATGAACTTAGATACTGCCTTCCTTATTCCCAAACGCCCCAGTGCTTCTGCTCTTGATTCAAACAGAAAAAAAACTGCAAGTGATAGAAGCAATTTGTTTTACTTCTATTATTCACAGATTTATAGTAGAATTGTAAGTGTTCAACGAAATGACACTTCAGTTGCAAACTGTAAAGTGGCTAGGAAAGTCAAAACCAGCAGATGTCTAAAATGGAATAATTTGCATGGAAAAAGGCTTCCAGAAAGATCAAAGAACAGAAAGCCAGAACTTACCTAATTCACAGCTGTTGACAGTAAGACAGTGAATTGGGGTTTGGTTTAGATTTAGCAGTTAGATTTTTTTAAAATACTTTTTATTGAGATCATTCAAATGAAATTGCCTTAGGAAGCTTTAGGATTGCTTCTATCAAAACTTGCTAAACATTAGATTATTTTAGAAGGCAAACAGATCCAAAAAATGTCAACAGCGACAGGATTGATATATGGAAAACATGTGACATTGAAGAAGAAAAGACATATTCCAAAGGCAGCTAAATTACTCTATATTTGAAGATGACCTTGAAATTCCCATTAACCCATTTTTCCATTACAAAGCAAAAATAATTGTATCAGTGGCACTAGCCAAACTTGTGAAATATACCTTCCAGTCCTACATACCATAGTTCAGTTATAACATCTGGCAAGCAAAAGATATATCTCATCAACAAAGGATACCTCCTATACAAAAAAACCCCTACTTGACAAGCTCTCCCATTTAAATAAAAAAACATACAAAGCATAAGAAATCAGATGGACCTGGAATGCTGCATTTTCCCAAGCACTCAGAACTGATAGACATAATGGAAGTTCATAAATGACCAGCATTTTAATATGCCTCCTATTCTTACTTCCCATTTATGGCAACACATGCTAATCACTTGCAACACACTGCAAGATTAAAAAATAAAGTAAAACAATACCAAACATATCTCACGAAACCCAAATTAATTTAGATTCACATCTATCAGAAGACACAATATAGCTTTTGATTCAATTTTACTATTCGCTAGCTTGTGAAGTATACACCTCTTGTGAAATATAATTTCCAAATAATTTAATCACAATTAGAAAAGCAGACAGCTATGAAAAACAACATTTTCATATTAACTGATTAAAAAAGTATCGGAAACCTCAAGCATACTGCATGAGTGAGCAGTTCCTTACTCACAGTTGCATTATAAAGCAAAATGGAAGGATGCAAGTTGCAATCATCAGGTATCCTCTACAAAAGTAATTTCCTTATTTCACCACCTTTCTTAGTTAATGCAAGTTTCTTGCATTGTTCTTTTGTTCAGACACTGAACACCTCCTTAAACAGCGTGCTAACGGAGCCTTTGCAATTCCTCCTTGTCGCTTTAAATTACTAAATGACACCATGAGAATTTCCCGTCTCCGTATCCAACTGTCCAGGCCATTTCACCTGCCCTGCTTCAACAGTCCGCGGGCTCTGAGCAAGCTCCGGCAGGCTGTGCGAGGACACTGGCAATGGGTCCCCGCGAAGGCCTCGTGTCCCCTCGCCCAGCATGCGGCTACTGCGGGGCAGGCGGCAGCAACCAAGGGCAGCCGCCCCGCAGCGGGGAGGGACGCGCCAGACCAGGCACCGCCGCTCCCGGTGCGCGAAGGGCGGCAGGGGCGCCCCCGGGCAGCGGCGGGAGCACCCCCGGGCAGCGGCGGGAGCACCCCCGTGCCAGCGGCGCTCCCCGCGCTGTCCCC
>VZRQ01009259.1:0-17930 GCA_013397975.1 Machaerirhynchus nigripectus | reverse complement strand
CCTCCCTCTCCCGACGCCAGGGGGCGCTGCAGGCGGGCACGGGCCACGGGCCACGGGGCACGGGGCACGGGGCACGGGCACGGGCACGGGCACGGGCACGGGCACGGGCACGGGCAGCACCGGCTGACCGCTGGGGAGGACCGAATCGTGGGAGCGAGCCAGGAGGCGGCTGTATGGTCGGGCTCCGGAAGAGAATGGGAAAAGGGAGACAATTTCCCTTGGCGTTGTCCCCTAGGGACATCCGATCCCCCTGCTGAAACAGGAGGAGGAGGCTTAGGGAGGGCAGATGGGTGCCAGGCGGTTTATAAAAATACTGTGTTTTCCCAGTTTTGCAGGTCACAGGGTTGGAGGATGAAATAAAGGATATGACCAAATGCAGGTATATTTAGGCATACCTTTGGGATGGGCCAAGAGTAACATATACAGGTACTTAAACCTTTAGCTAGGTAGGATGCTCTGGCACAGGATTAACAAAAATTTGCAAATACTTTAGGCTTTGCTTAAAACATTGGTATTTAAAGACTACATGCTTTGAAGATCTCAGAGCTAGTATGTAGTTGCTTCCTTTAAGTTTCAGGGTTGCTGATGACTACCTCCAGCTTCCCAAAGCATTCTGAAACGAACACCAGCCTTCCCTTAAAATATTAAATACCAGTGCAATTGGGGTGACCCATTCATAGGAGAAAATCTGGCAAATGTGAAGAATATATTTTGAAAGCTCAAAACCCCAATGGGATACAGAAATAATATATTTCCATTTAAGAAACTCAGTAATTTAATGCAAATTTCACGACATGGGATGCACCACTTTGACTCATGAATTTTCTGATATTTAGGTTTTACAACATTGCTACACATTCTGATTATGGTGGTACGTAATCCAGCAGTGTACTAACCCAAGTTCAGTTCTGTTGTGTGTTTTATTGTCCACTAGTCTTTAATCTCTAATACTTCTTAAAAAACTATGTATGTCATAAAACATTTTGCACTTTTTAAGAAGTGCAATTAGAATGTTAATATTTAACAGTTCAGTTATAAGGGCCCTACATTACATCACTACATCCAGACTTGTAGAATTAATTGCTGTAGCTGGGATAACTATCCAGGGAGAAAAAAAACGGAAATTCTTCCAGTTGGAATTGTTCTGAACTAGATTTGTTGTCATAATGCTAATGTGTGTGGACTGATGTTAAACTGTTAAATCAAAGGAGCTGGGGGTTTTTGCACAAAAATTCAATCCTGTGCTCAGTGAAGTAGGAGAGTATTTTATTGGTTTAATACTGCATAATACTGCAACTGGTTTTGAAATCTATCTGCCTCTTAGTTTTTGGTTTAAAAAGGATCAAATAGAAAGAAGGTTGAATTTTTCTGGATCAGCTGAAATATTTTTTCAGTGTCAGTTCAGTGCTTAAGTTCCTTAGCTTTCTTGGACAAATCTAATCCGCATGCTGGGAAAAACTGATCGTTATTTGGATCCCACATATGAAAGTTTGGAAATAGCACCAGAATAGATAATACATATCAGTGCGGTGATTTCAGATCATATAAAGAACTGTCAGACCCACTTTGTCTAGGAGAAGAATTGAAACACAGACATTAATACACTTGACAAAAGCCATGAAATCAAGTGCTACGAATTTGTATGTGCTGGGACTGCAAGTGTCAAACTTTGTGACCGCTTTGAAGTGCTTTGAAATGTGGAGATGTAATATTTTCTCTCCTTTTTTTAAACATGGAGAGAAAAATAATTGCTAATGCTTGCGGGGAGGTTTACTTCCTTAGAACTTCTAACTAATTCATAACACTTTGTGGTTTTCTTAATGTCGTTCATAGCAGAGTAAAGTAACAAATTGAACTTGCATTTTCATTTTCTGCCCTCAAACCTTTTGCTTAGCCTGTAAAACCAGAAATTAAAAAATTGGATAAACAGTGCAAAAGTAGGCTGGGATTCTCATTACTCTTGTTCGAGGTCATTTTCCTTCTCTCCGTCTTATCCTCACCCTGCCTGCTCTCACTCCCTCACTGTCTTAGCAACAAGATTCACTGGCTGACTGTAGCTAACTTGTCTTCTACCCCCTCAAACCAATTAGTTCATCTATTTAAATCATGCATCGAAGAAGCCTGCCCCCTTTGAGCACACAGCTCACTTAGGGCTGAATCCTACAATCTTCAATTTTTAAGGCAGTGAGAGTTTGCAATTGTCTCAAATTACATGAGGATCAGACCTTTTATGTTCTAATTTCTTTATAAAAGCTGTAGCGTGACGAAGAGGGTGCTGGTGCTATCACTGTTTTCCTTCATCTACCTTTTTCTTTATTTATTTGAAGAACACAACAATAGAGGGAAAAGTTCTTAAATAATGGAGAAAATAACTAAAACATCTTCCATTCACAACTGCTGCTTATTCATTATCTGTTTTAGAAAATTGCAAAAATTGGATTTGGTGAGCAATCAGAGCATTGAGTAGAAAACTCAGAGCATCCAGCAGAAAACAGCATTGTAGTAATAATGACTACAGCATGCCTTTTTGTCAAAACTTGTGATCAAAATCATGAACCCATCAACATTTTTTAGGGCATATTTTAACGAAATGCTAAACATTGCACAGATCTCAGAAGGAAGCCTTCTGCTCTTTTTGCACTCCTAACAACCTTTGACATAATGAGATGCGACTAATTGATTTAAAATGTAGTTGCAGGAAGAAGGGCAGGCAAGCTTTGCTCTGCCTTGTGGGTGTTGTAGTCTTTCTGCAGCCTCTCTGCCTGGGCAGCAATAGGAACCTGGACTGTAAGTCCCATAGCTCCCACTAGAGTCTACCGCACAGGCTCAGAGCCCATATGCGAGGAGGGGGTGACTACATTGTGTCTATTGTATGTTTTTTTGTTTTGGTTTGGTTTCGGTTTTTTTTTTCCCCTGGCATTTTGCACGTTTCACGGGAGGTGTGAATCGGGAGTAAAAAGCATGGCAGATGAGCAAGAAATAATGTGCAAACTCGAGAGCATCAAGGAGATCAGGTATGTTTGCTTTGTGCCCCATCGGTTACATGAAGCAGCTTTTTCCTTGGGGGAGCGGAGGGGTTGCATCGATCTGAAAGTAGCTATTGTGCTACTGAGGGAAAGAAAACTACCGCTGGGTTTACGATGAGAGCAGAAAATACATTTTTCTAAGCAGGGAGGGAGCATCTGCTGCTGGGAATGCGTAGTGAAGGGCGGTAATGGTCGTGCATTTCCAGAGCACTAGCCCTGAGTGATAACACGAGAAGGCGGAGTGCGCGGGTGGGAAGGACTGAGCAGCCCCAGCACAGCTGGGGGACTGGTGCCGGGCCGCGGGTGTCGTACGGGTTTGTTTGTTTGTTTGTTTTTAAGTCCTTTGAATTAGTATTTCATATTCATGGGGCTCTGTGTCTTGAATCTGTTATTTTGCCCCACTCACTCCCGGGCAGGAGCCTTGTCGAGCTGAGAAAGAAGGGGGATGGCAAGGAAAGCAGAGTGACACCGAAAGCCGAGGGCGGACATGCCCTCGGGCAGAACAGGGCTGGGCAGTGCTGCAGGCACCTGCGGAGCCTCACCGGGGTGCAGGACAGCCAGCCATCCATCCATCCATCCATCCATCCATCCAGCCATCCATCCATCCATCCAGCCATCCATCCATCCATCCAGCCATCCAGCCATCCATCCATCCCCCGCGGAGGGCGGTGTTAGGGCCCACCGGGGAGCGGAGTTAGGGCCAGCCGGGGAGCGGTGGATCCGTGCGGGTGACAAGAGGGGAGCAGCTGAGCCTTAGCGGCTTCTCTGCCCTGCCCTCCCTTTCGGCTGTAGGCGGGGAGGCGACCGAGAGTACCCCGCGGAGATGTCCCTACCTGCTGCTTCTGGCCGCCGGCCGGGGCGCCTGTGGATGGGGACACACGGGACCGAGGTTTTTTCTGCTGTTCTCTCCTGCCACAAGGCCGGAGCTGCCTCGGGCTGCGGTTCATGCACTGCAAAACACCAGGAATTTGTATATAGCATCCTTCATAGGGTGAGTTGCAGGCTGCTTTGGAAGAGGGGGCTCATAAAAAGCCAGGCACAGAACGGCACGTGCCCGCATCAGGGATATTTTTCATAACTTTAGGTAGGACATTTCCACTCCTTGGCTTAGGGCACTGATTTTCAGGATTGGGCCTGAGCTGTCTATTTAGTAGGAAGTGGTGCATCCCAAAGCCAAAATACATTAGAGAGGACAGTGATTTTGAATGTAGGTGGGAGGTGGAAGGCATACTGACTGGGTAACCTCAGAGCGATGAGAAGTGTTTTGGGACATGACAGCCAGAGAGGAGAGAGGGCTGGCAATGAAAGCGTTACCATCAGCAGTGCATGCAGGTGACCACAGGGATTTCTGGCTGGTTACAGCATCTCTAAGAAGCACACTTTATCCATGGAAGAAGTGAATTAGGCAGCAGAGTATGGGCCTCAGCCTTCTTCACATAATACCACAAAGGTGAACAAAGATCAAGCAAAAATATTTGTCTGTCTAGTGTTCCCAAACTATTTGTAGAAAGAGATGTGACAGTGTAAGAACAATGATTTTCTACTCAACTGGTAGACAGGCTCTGTTGTAAAATACAGATCTTAAGTAGGACCTACTACAGTTTGTGGTCCAACTATTGTAACACTTAATTTAAATTATTTTTTTCAGTGAGAGGGGTATTTGGAAATTTACAGTGCATTCAGTTTTCTGATCACATATTCCAAGGTCATATATTAACTGCACTTAACAGATTTTCGCTATTATTTTGTGGCATAAGGTAGTGCAAAGGTGATGTTACTAGCTTCAGTGTACAATGAAGTATCAAAAAAGTTGCTTGAATGTATTTTAAATTAAAGAAAACTATGTCAAGAAGCCAATCCTACTTGCAACATTGATGTCTATTTTGAGTCACCTTTAACAAAATCTGATCAATTAAACCTATTTATTGATTCCCAAATCTTTTTGAAGGAGCTTACATTCTATGAAGAATTTCCTTCAAAATAAACGTGACAATTTCTTATGTTTACAGATTCACCTTTGATAGATTTAGCAGACTTTATTTTAATCTGCATTCCATGTATTCTGCAGATAGAGGGGAAAGAAATCTTCATGATCAAAATCAAAGAACTTGCCCATTTGTGTAGTTGATCTCTATTATGTATTAAAGGCAGCTGGGTTTTGAAGGGATGTGGGAATCTGATTTTGAATCTGGAATCTGATATCTATATCCGTATCTCTATCTATAGATAAATACATATAATTTTAGTCAAGGGAATACTGCTTTCAGTAAACAATTGTATGCCCACAATCCAAACGTATATGCACATGCTTATTTATATGCATTAAATACTTCCACAGAAATAACCCAGTCATAAAATTAAATAAATACCTAAAGACTCAGTGTTGTGACTGAGAGGAGATAAAAGAGAATGAGAGTGAATTTACTGATGAGAGATGCAGACACGTCATAAATACAAGAGAGGAAAAAGGACTTTTTAAATTGTTCTGTTTTAAATTTCCTTCATTCATATTATCCCTGCCCAGACCGCCTGCTTCTGAACACATATTGTAGAAGTTATTTATGATACTGTTTTTACCTCTTGCAGCTTTATAAACTCCTGAAGTGAGAGCGGGAAGAACCCAGGTCGTATTACTAGCTATGACACTTGGAATACGTAGCCATAATTAATTGTCCAAGTGACTGACTCTTTCTGCCATGCTCTGTTGAAACCTGACAACACTCTATTAATTTCATAATTCAGTACAAGAATTCTCCTACCACTGAAAAGCTCAGCAAAAGAGCTGGGATTAGAATTCAGTATTTTCCTTGTACCTCACCTTCTCTCAGACACATTTAGTCTCACTCT
Organism: Machaerirhynchus nigripectus; assembly: GCA_013397975.1. Lineage (NCBI taxonomy): Eukaryota > Metazoa > Chordata > Aves > Passeriformes > Dicruridae > Machaerirhynchus > Machaerirhynchus nigripectus. The sequence continues at coordinate 12,057 of VZRQ01009259.1, read as the reverse complement.
TATCTATTGCTGCTATTGCCATCTTTCATCTATCTAATCCCATATAAAATGACACTTCACAAAAATATGTTTCAGTGACTTACTGTTGTCTCTCTATCTTTTTAATTATCACTGGGATCCAGGAATAAGACTGTGCAGATGGAAAAAATAAAGGCACGACTGAAAGCAGAATTTGAAGCCCTGGAGTCTGAGGAGAGGCACTTGAAAGAATATAAACAGGAAATGGACCTACTGCTGCAAGAGAAGATGGCTCACGTGGAGGAGCTGCGACTGATCCACGCTGACATTAATGTGGTATGCAACAGCCCAGCTGCAGACAGTCTAAGACACAGCTGGATATGAATCATTCCACAAATTCTGGAATTGTGCACGAGTGAACTGTCACTGGTTCAATAATAAGGACTTTACAGCACCATCCTAGGATCCTGCAAAGAGTGCAAAGTCCAGTTACCTCAGGATAATTGTTTTCTCCCTTTGCAGGGCAGGATATTTTACAATGTTGGCATAATAAGCTGTTGCACTGAGAGCTTAGATAACCAAGCCTACTGTGGCTATGACTTCACCAGTACGCAACAATATCACTCCAGCTGTCCCGTAGAAAACAGTTCTTCCTGTTAGTCTTTTCTGATTTAGCACGCAGAAACAGAAACTTTGGCAGGTAGGCGGGACCAAGAGATTTTGAGAAAATACATAGTATTTGTTAAGTTCATAGTAAGAGCTGAACTTCATCACTAAGCGGAATCACCAAACTTCAAGAAGCACCAGCCTTCCGCTAGAGGGAGTTAACACAAATAAGAGAAAAAACGATTTATAAACAGGGAAGATTGGCCAATTAGAGGGACTAAATAGGGAATATACTTTTAAATACATTTTTAATGTCATGTTAGGGCTCTTACATGGGGTTTTTAGCTCTAAAGGTACCTCTGTGTTGCACCAGAAGAAAAAAGCTCCAACAAGTAAAATGTACAAGCTATGTACTGGGTGTGCAGACAGCATTTATTTATGACTTCAAATGTCTGTTCCCCTGGCCAGCTGCATAACCTCAGCCTCTGTTTCATCCTCCCCTCTTTTTCCAGGCAGATTGTCTTTGTCTCTGCTGCTTTTCCCACTTACTGCAGTAAGAGAAGCAGAAACCTTTCCTTAGCTTGTTTGTTAACTTCTACCAGTCAGTGTTCAGGTATCTTAGAAACACAGAAAATTAGTTTATACTACTTTAAGCTCTTTTTTAATGTCTCTTGAGAGTTTTCTGTAGCTCCTCACTTGCCAACTTTATTTGTAGTCTCTCTGTTTTTTCTGTTGTTCAGAAGGTCATATAGGTTGAGTGCACCTTTTTAAAATGAAAATGCATCTCATATGTCACTTTCTGTTGCTTCTCCTTTGCCCATTTTTCATTGTCCCAGTACCTTAAGTCTTTGCTTTACTCTTGCATTGTCTCAAATCTCTTTCAACTTGAGTGAGAAAAATCTCTCCTTTCTGATAGAGTCTCTTGCTCACTCAGTGAGGAACAGTTCTTTAAAAACATGCCCAACCTCCTGTTTCAGATGGAGAACACTATCAAGCAGTCTGAGAATGATCTTAACAAGCTCTTGGAATCTACTCGCCGCCTGCATGAGGAGTACAAGCCCCTAAAGGAGCACGTAGATGCCTTGCGAATGACTCTGGGATTGCAGAGGCTGCCAGACCTATGTGAAGAGGAAGAGAAACTGTCCCTTGAGTAAGTCTCCAAGCAAACATTATCTGGCTTTATGCTTTCTCTCAATTCTACTGGTCATTTTCTCATTTTACTTTGGTTGGTAGGTGGAAAATAAAGAACCCAAGAGGTAAGCATGAAAAACAAAAGTTAACAATAAAGGGATGTGGAGCACATGTATTTGATAACATTCAGTCTGAATTTGTTCCAAGTTAAATTTAAGTTACTCCAAGCTGCAAACTCCACATACCACATGCAAACATTCAAGGGTGGTTGGCCTTCTACGTTTTATACTATATGTTGCTTTATCTATCCTTTTCTTTTTCCCTGAAAATTACTTATTTAGCAAGGAATAGTCGGAGGCAGTACAAGAGAGGGATACAAACCAAGTATTCTTCAGTTGGTTTGTGCTGCTGCTAGTCAGAATTTTACTTCTTGCGGCCTGCACATGGCAGTGGCATTTAGCCAAGTACCTGTGACTGTCAACAAGTAAGTTTCCTTGACATGTGGAATAGATTTGGATAATAAATCACAGTCTCATTTTTACGTATAACCTAGGCAGGGGAGAGTGACAGAATTAGCTGCTGTTCAAACAACAGTGTCCTTTGTTTAACAGATCAGTTTTAATGCAAGGGATGTTTTAATAAGCGTATATTTCTCTTAATGCCCAGCACAATTAACATAGTTTTCACAGGCACGCAGTTTTCAAGATTTCCTTTATATTTCTATAGAAATGTTGTTTTACATTCCAAATACCTTGACACTACAAAGAATGTATTGATCTATTGTGTACAAAAGTTACTAATTTTAACAGAATAAAATAGAAAAACTGTTTGACAGAGGTGCCTCTGAAGCTGTTGCCTATTTTTCTTCTATACATGTTGTCTGTTTTTCATCTTAGTAGGTTTATATCCAGTTGTTCATCAAGATGCCTTAGAAGCTTATGGTCTGGAATCTGGCTGAAGTGTAAAAATGCAGAAGAAAATACCACGTATTCTATTTACGAACTAGTCTATGTGTAGGCAATTTGGCAGTTAGACTCTAGTGTAGAAACACTATAGGGAAATGTGATCCACTGTATTTTAACACAAAATATCCTTTACAGACTAATTAAATACTCCTGAAGGTGGTTACATTTTTTTGTTTGTTATTCTTTTGTCTAGCTACTTTGAAAAGCAGAAAGCAGAATGGCAGACAGAACCGCAGGAGCCTCCCATCCCAGAGTCTCTGGCTGCAGCTGCAGCAGCTGCCCAACAGCTGCAAGTGGCTAGGAAGCAAGATACCAGACAGACAGCAACTTTCAGACAGCAGCCACCTCCAATGAAGGTCAGGAGATGGAGTGTGCTGGGTTTTCTCTTTTGTCATTGGAATGCATTGTTTATAAAGTGGTCATTATTTGCAAAAAGGAAAAATTATGTGTCCTGATTGCGATTTTCCTTGCAGTGGTTCAAAACAATAGCAAGCAGTAGACTTAAAGCACCAGTCATCAAGGGTTAAGGATAAGAATCTTTTAGGACAAGAATCTTTTAGGACTTAAAGACTCACCCTCAGCAGAGGTGTAGGCAATGCCCCTCCTCGGAAAGAAAAAAAACCTTGGCAAAAGGAAAAGTAGTAGCTCTTAGTTAATGCCATATGGAGTCACATTCAAAGCAATGCACATATTTTATGAGACAAATTACCAGTGGTATAAATTACCAGGAAAGCTGATTGTTTCTACACTTGGGATCTTCAAGAGTAACATGTAGGTTAAGTAAGATAGCCACTTAAGTGACAGTTTTACTCAGCTCCTTCTGTAGTGAGAAGAGCTAAGTAGTTATATAGGGGTATTCATCCCACCCAGGTTCCAAAGAGTCACTAAGAAGGCAAACTGATGTAGGTACACTCCAAAGTAATATACTTACTATTTGTAGTTAGGCAATTGAAAAGCCTTTCTGCAAGTAATAGGCTTCAGTCAAATGTGAATTAAAGGGCTTAGTATGGAAGAAAAGGGCAGAGTTCCGTACGTTGGGTTAAATACGTGGAATTCATCTAATCACCCGCTCCTGCCTAAAGTTCTGTGACATTGCCGTTGGCCATCAATGTAACTTCTCTGACTCAGTGAGCTATTAGGCAGATAAACACCTTTAAAACATCACTGTAACATTTAACACAAAATAGAATTTAAAGTTATTGATACATGTATGAACCACGTGTCTGTGGAAATGTAGTTTTAATTCAAGGAGATACTCCTGTTTTTCAGTTGGCCTGAAATTACTGTACAATCCACATACCTAGATTGTATAGAATGTAGCACCAGTTTGCCTTTGAAGGCAAGAAGCCTTGTTTTTGTCTGTACTGTAACTTAGAGTATGATACTCAATAACCCGTGTAACAAGACCACTTTGATGCTTGTAACAAGAGGCTGCAATTGCATTTCAGGCGTGTTTATCATGTCACCAACAAATCCATCGGAATGCGCCCATCTGTCCACTCTGCAAAGCAAAGAGCCGATCTCGGAATCCCAAAAAGCCCAAGAGGAAACAGGATGAATGAAATCCAGAAGACTGACAAGCTGTGTGACCTGTCCCAATACTCTTCCAGTAGAACTGCAAATTTGCCCAGACTTTACTGAATTGCAGACTCAAGTATGACCATCTCATTGTTTTCTATTTAAATGCAATGGAAGCACAATGTTCTTGCTCTAAGTTCCTTCCAGTCTTTAGGATTTGGTTTTAGGAAAGTATTACTGGTGCTACAGTTTAACATTTCAATTGTTCCACCTTTTGTACTCCTAAACAAACTGGAATTCTTTGTGCAAGTATCGTAAATGTCAGGCTATTTCTATTGACCAAATGTGATTACCACAAATGCTTTTATGTTATCTTTTTAAAAAACAGATGGTACTAAAAGATTATTCTGTTTTCTCCTGATAACAGGAGACTATTTGAAGTGCTGAAATAGCAGACTGTCTGTTTGTTTCACTGAAGAACAATTTGTTTTCCAATCTCATAAGACTGGGTAGGTTTGGGTATGCAATGGAACTCTTTTTAAACAGGAAACTTTCAGGGAAAACGAGATTTGTTATACAGATAATCAATGCATTAATGACACACATGGGTTTTGATTTACTGGAGTTTGATTGTACCGTTCCCTCAAACTTTACTTAAAACTTGGAAAGGTGCTGGCTGTGTATAAATTTCTAAAAATGATGTAATTTGTCATGCTTTAACATCTTAACAGGTTATTATTTTCAGCAGTCGAAAGACTGATTGACTTAAGAACAAGGTTGAAGTGAACTGTATTAGTAGTCCTCCCTGGCTCTATAGCCAACCAGCGCACTGCGGTTCTCTAAGAAACGTGCATGATCTATCTCAGATCTCTATGTGCGCAGACTGCACATCAGCTATTCTGCATGTCTTCTGTTCCTGCTTTCTACAGCCAAAACCTGGCAGGCATATCCTCCACTGGAGCATAGGAAAGTTCAGGGACATGCATGAGGAACAGTGTCAACTAAAAATTACGCATTTCACGAGAACCAATGAGCTTTGGTGTCATTCTCCTCCCTCACCAAAACCTTCTGTTTTTTTGTCTTTTAATAGGTCATTTTCAAATAAGCTTTACTTCAGGCCAATTTGTTTTCTTGTTCCCTGTGAGCCAAAAGAACCCTGATTAAAGCACCTGGAGTAGATCACTCCCTGTATGTCTTCCCTTTGTTTCATGTAATGTAACAACAGTTCTTCCAATGGGGAGGATGGTAGTGACCCACTTACAGAACTGGCTCTTAAAATTTACTCATCTCTAATCCCAGTTTTGTGACCACCTTTGTTGCCTAAATTGATCTCAAGTATTAAATATTCTTTTCACTAACTTCGGGGTGCAGGAACTGCTTGTTCACATTCTTTTCTCTCTAGCCCAGGTTTCTCTCTACTATTATGTTAGAGTGGATATATTGAGAATTTGGCTTGTTAGACAGGAAGAACAGGGAAGCCCCAAGTCTCTGTTCAGAACTTTGCCAAACACTGGCAAACGTAATAAATCCACATGATGCAATTTTTCTGGCCAAATCACATATGTCACCAATAATTTCCTAAGTCTGCCACAAAGTACATGAGTGATCTGCAGAATATAGTCCTAAAACTTAAGCCAGGTTCAGGAGATATTCCCCCATTTTAATGTTACATAGTCAAATAAACATCTGTCAACAGCAGACAGAATGTGGACCACCTGCCCCTGAAACTATGTGAAGAGCAGACTCTGCTAGTTCAATTACAGGGATTTGGTCTCTGAGATGGCAATAATGGAAGATAGTCTGACTCCATGCTCCAAATGGCAATAGTGTGTTATGCATGTTGTTTAGCACAAATACTGGGTTCTACTATTTTAAATGTCAGTGTCCACATGTTGTGTGCCCTGTTCAGAGCAATTCCTATGGAGTTGAAGGGAAAATGCACAGAGTTAAAAGACAGTATGTGGACTTCCCCAAAGTGCGTACATGAGAGGAGCATGCTTTGGTGGTAATTGTACATAAACTTAAGAAGTAGTGACAATGGAGTGGGTGAATGGTCTGCAATGAAGTAATGTGAATAGAAGGATCAATTTGTAGAAACTTTGACTTACGGTGCTGAAATAGGTAGGGTTAGTCATAGTTGTTCTCATTTCACTGTTACTTTGCCAGGCTCTTTCTTTCTTGAGAGATCTTTGAACTGAAGTATACTTAAGGATGGACCATTTACTAAGTCCAACAGTTTTGTATTTTTACTTTTTTAAACTAGTCACGTGCTCTTGTGTTTTACAAGGTTAGGGTTTGATTTTTTTTTAAAAAAAGTGAATATGACATACTGCGTTTGCATCAATTGTACTAGTATTTACAAATTTTCACATCCTTTACGAAGTTCTGCTGTATGACTAGCATGCACTGCTGAGAGTGAGTGTAACTGAAGATAAGTCAGCAGGGTGCTGTGGCTGCCAGAAGGGCCAACCACAACCTGGGGTGCATCAAGCACAGCATTGCCAGCTGATTGTCTCACTCTACACTGCACTGGTGAGGCCTTGAGTACTGGGTGCAGTTTGGGATGCCTCAATGCAAGAAGGACATCAGACTATTACAGTGTTCTACAGGAGGTGTGTGACCAAGATTACAAAAGGTCTCAAGGACAAGACCTCGAGGAGCAGCTGAGGACACTTGGCTTGTTCAGTCGGGAGAAGAGAGGGCTGAGGGGTATCCTCATTGCAGCCTACAACTTCCTGAGGGGGGAAGCAGAGGAGGAGGTGCTGATCACCCTGTGATGACCAGCAACACGGTATGAGGAAACAGAATGGAGCTGCATTGAGGGAAGTTCAGATTGGACACCAGGAAAAGGTTCTTCTTTGAAAGAGTGGTTGGTCACTGGTCCGGTGACCCAGGGAAGTGGCCAAGGCACCAAGCTTGTCATGGTTCGAGAAGCACCCGGGTGACACTCTTAGCCGTACAGTTTGATGCTAGGTAGTCCTGTGAGGAGCACGGAGTTGAACTTGATGATCCTTATGGGTCCCTTCATACTTGAGATATTCTATGATTCTAGCTATTTCAAGAAGATAAAATATGTATTAGGGGACCATGGGGTGGGGGCAGGGAGGGAAAGCAGTATCTTTCATAGGGAAAGAGTATTCTTTTCTCTCACGGAATACTGACAGAAGTTTAACTGAAGAACTCTTCTCGTGACAGCCCGAAGTTCTTTTCTCCCAGGCAACTTTCTCAAGAGACTGGAGGAATAATTATGAAATATTGATTTCTTGGTTTTCAAACAGAAGGGGAAGCTGTCTGAAGTACAGTTCTTACTACAAGTCTACTGCATTTTTACTTCATGGAGCAACAATGGTTTCTTCCTTTGTATCTCAAGTCTTTGTGGATACTTCTTCATGGGGTTTAAATTTATTCTTATTCAGAGAATATCTTATTCTCTGAATAGCCACCATGAGACCCTCCTCAAAGCTCAGAAGACTTCTATATTACTAAAGACTGGTTTAACCCTGTCTTTGTCATTCAATTTTTAAAAGGGTATCCAAGTGACAACAAAATAACTGGATTCTCTTGGTATAGATGGTTTCCAGGGTCTTTTCCTGGTTCATCACTTGCCTCAAAGGATAGTCCTGTTGTTCTGCAGCCAAACAGAAAAAAAAACCCCAAATAAAAACCCAAGGCTTTCACCCTGCCACTGACCTTAACCTCACGGTAAAAGGATGCAAACACTGTACTGTATCTAAATGCTTTGCTATAGAAATTTTCATACCCAAACTGGGGTGGATCAGTTGCCCAAACTTTAGTGCCAAGGACACCATTAATTACAGAGAAAATGTAAGGCAAATTTAAATACTTCCTGAATTCAACCTTAGGTTTCTACACAGGACCCTGACTGAACTTGACAATGGCTTCAATTTACATAATCTAAATTTGAAAGAATAGACATTGATGTAATACTTTAAATAGTGTACTATTCAAGAAATTAAGACTTCACTAGCACTTTAAATAAATAAAAGTGCTTTATTCCTTTATTTTACAGTTTTCTAATTCCTCCAGCATATGTCTTCATTTTACTATTTAGGTATTCTAGCAATATCTGGTGTTTTCACTGGCTTCTGTGTTTTAAGTATTTTACTCCTGTGCCTCATAGGAGTTAACAGTGTGAGATCTGTTTAATTTGTCTGTACAGTCCTTTTTAATAAATGTTTGCTTCATGTCATGCTTTCTTCCTGCAGAGTATTTTCACATCTGTTACTTGTGTATGCTACTAAGAAGCAGCCACAGCCCAGATGGTAAAACTCAGCTCTCTGATTTTACAGGACACACTTAGCCACAATTCCATTATACCTTTGTAGAAACAAATATATAACAAGTATACCTTATGGAAATAAATATGGGGAAAGAAAGATATCTTTTAATGAGCTTTAGAAAATAGAACGGAAAAGGAGATAGCACGACAGGTTTTAGCCTAGCCAAACTTCTCAGTTTTGCCTTCTTAAGTTAAATTTGAAAGCAGCAAGAAACACAATTCCTTCTCCAACTTAAGGTACAGGATAGCTGCTTTCTCAGGAGTCCTGCTTTGCCATTAGGAGATTATATCTACCAGTGCTTGCTAAAAGTTGCTTCTGTCATCAAACTGAAGACTGAGGAGTTTATGGGAGCACCCCCTAATCCAAGTCTGTCAGGAAAGCTCACAGATGCTGGATACTGCTAGTGAAGGAGGTAACCTACTGCATGGTAATGAAAACAGGTCTGAGAAACAGCATAATCCATTGGCATAGCTGGATTCAGAGAAGAATGTCTATCCCAGACCTCACAGAGCCTGGAACCTGTGACTGGTTAAATATGAGGTGCTTTTTTTTTTACATAGGTACTGCCTTCAAGCACACATAAACCACAAAATCAAACAAGTACCCCAATCTTCCTTTGTACCATAACTAATCCAAGACAAATAATTTTGCTATTTTTTCATTTTATTTAGCAATATGAATTGTTCAGACTTCAAAACATCCTTCCCTAATTTCTGTTCATCCTGCTTTTTCCAATTCCTTAATCATGAACTCAGCTGTAACATTACTTGTAACAGTAGTCAAAAAGGTAATGCACATTCATACCTTCCTAAAGACTAACCCTGAAATATTCCCTATAACTAACATCAGCTTCCATCATATTTTCCTGAGCTTAGCAAGGTCCTGCAGTAAAATGAGCTTCAAACCCCCGGAACTTCCTAAATCTAATATTAAAGTGTAGCATTAAAAATCATCTAATATATTTCAAGGAAGAAGAACCATAACAAAGCACCAAAGCTTGTCCCACCCTTAAAACCACTACTTAAAAATTTCTATTGTGCTCCTCAGGCTTTACTCTCACTAGCCTTACCCTTAACTTCCCCTCTTCACTCTATTCAAGTGATGTGGTTTAGTGGTGGACTTAGTAGTGCTGGGTTAATGGTTGGACTTTGATAATCTCAAAGTTCTTTTCCAACCTAAATGATTCTATGGTTCTTTATCTCTGTCCTGCTCCCTTTTTTTCCCCTTCTCTCGCTGTTCCTCTCCCCTTTTTCTTGTCCCTGTCTTTTCTGTTTTTCTCTGTCCCATTTCCAGCCTTGTGCTTTCCCTTTAGGCCCCCACCACCAAGCTGGCTTCCTCTTCCCCTTCCCTATTCCTCTTCCCTCTTCCTCTTCCTTCACCATAGGCCCTGCTGCTAGTTTTTGGTGGACTTCACCTCTGTCCGACAGCCCACGGCTCCAGGAGCTGACCAACTTTTTCTCCTGAGTCATGCAGTGTGGGACTTCCACCGAAGAGCGGCGGGGCGATTAAAAAGGGTTCTAGGGAGCGCGGCGAACAGGAGCGGGCAAACAGGGGCGTGGCACGGCAGTTCCCGCAGGCAGGGTTGCAGGTTTTCCCCTTCTAGTGGTGTTTTTATGTTGAGTATTGTGCTTTGTTGATTGGTTGGTATTGGGGGTTTTTTTACACGATCAAAAACTGCAGTTACTACAAGTGAATGTAGCCAAATAGAACCCTCCAAAAAGGATGTGTCTGTCCAGACCCACTCCTGTGCAGAGTGTTTGAGCTTATCAGTAGTACCAGGGGGCGTTGAAGAAAAAGCATGCCTACGGTGCGAACAGGTGAACGATCTTCTTTCACTGGTGGCTGAGCTTAGAGAGGAAGTAGAAAGGCTAAGGAGTATTAGGGAAAGTGAAAGGGAAATTGATTGGTGGAGTTCTGCCCTTCCATCCCTGAAGGAGGCCCACCAGGAGTCAGAGGACTCCTATTGATGCCTTTTCCTGGTCTTAAAATCAAGAGGCGAACACGGTTAGAAGGGGAAAAGGGTATTACCTTGGTATTTATTGTAAGGATCCTTAGGTGCACCACGACCAGGTCGAATACACCTCCAAGCACCCCCGCAATGGCCCCCGCAATTCCCCTCCTCTATATCTGGTCTCACATTCTAGGTCTTACTAATTAGCATATCTATCAAAAATTCCCCAATGAGAGGCTCGAATGAGCCCCCCTCCCCAAGGAACCTTCCCCTGGATGGTTCTGTCTTAGTTTACAAAAGGTGTTCTGGAGAGGACCTTGGGGTCTGGGCACAGTGGCACCCTAACTACAAAGCCTCTAAAATGTTTAGTCTCTTAGCTTAACAAACAAGTCCAAGAATGTAGGCAAAAAGCACCAAGAATACAGAAGTTGCAAAAAGGTATAACGGGTATAAAAGAAAAGACAAAAATCATCATGGCATCACTATGCCTCTGACTGTCAGGCAATAGGAGGACACCTGGTGGATGAAGGGGAGTGGAAATGGGTCCCCACTTGAGGAGGTAATAAAAATTCCTCCTGACCCCCATCACTTACCCAGGTGCCACTTCAGAATAGGTATGAGGCCCCGGACCTAGAAGATCAGCCAGATGACATAGAAGAGAATGATCTGTCCAGTGAGCCTCCCATTTGTGCTTCATCTGTCAGACAGATCACCACCTCTAACATTATAAAGAAAAGAAGGGTAGTCATAATGGGTGACTGAGGGGAACAGAGGGTCCCATATGTCAACCAGACCCATCCCACAGGAGATCTGCTGCCTCCCAAGGCCTGGGTATGGGGTATTACCAGGAGACTACCTGGGCTGATTTGGCCCTCTGATTATTACCCACTGTTGATAGTCCAGGCTGGCAGTGATGAGACTGAGCATCAGGGCAATTAAAAGGGACTTTAGGGCACTGGGTCAAGCAGTTGATAGGGCAGAAGCACAGGTAGTGTTCTGCTCAGTCCTTTTGGTGGCAGAGAAAAACAACGAAAGAAATTGGAGAGCCCACGTTATCAAAAAGTGGCTCAAGGGTTGGTATCATCAGCATAATTTTGGGTTCTTTGATCATGGGGAAACTTTTTCAGCACCTGGTCTGCTGGAACTGGGTGGGCTCCACCTCTCTGTTAAAGGGCAGAAGCTTTTTAGCTCATGAACTGGCTGAACTCATTGAAAGGGCTTTAAACTAGGTTCGAAGGCAGAAGGGGATGCAGCTGGGCTCTCTGGAAGCAGGCCCAAGGATGATAAGCCTGAGGTAGGGGTGAAATCAGTAGCCCAGCTCAAGTGCATGCATACTAATGCATGCAGCATGGGTAACAAACAGGAGGAGCTGGAAGCCATGGTACAGCAGCAAGGCTATGACATAGTCACCATCACAGAAACGTGGTGGGATGACTCACATAGCTGGAGCACTGCACTGGATGGCTACAAGCTCTTCAGAAGAGACAGGAAAGGGAGAAGAGCTGGAGGGGTGGCCCTTTATATTAGGGAGGCTTTTGATGCCATGGGTATTTAAATGAATGACGATGAAGTTGAGAGCCTATGCGTAAGAATTAAGGGGAAGCCCAACAAGGCTGACATCCTACTG
>VZRQ01009258.1:34179-62893 GCA_013397975.1 Machaerirhynchus nigripectus | reverse complement strand
CCCCGCGTCCTCCCGGCTGCCGTCAGGCTCCCCGCGTGTTCCCTCGGCCGCCGCGCTCCCGGCGTTCCAAACCCTGCCTCCTCCTTCCTCCTCCTGGCTGCCGCAAGGCAGCTCTGGGCTCCTACTTGGCGGCGCTAGGAGGAGTCCCGTGCAGCATGTCCCTTTCTGTGGCTGCAGACGGCCCGGCGGCGCGGCCGCGGGCTCTGCTGGCTCTCTGAGGTGTCTGAGTGTGTCCCTTTGCCTTGCCCAGGTGCACCAGAGAAGGGAGGATGCTGTCCCGACTGCGCGCCGCCGCGGCGCCCTGCGCGATGGCGCGGCGCAGCCTGCACACCAAGGAGAAGGGCAAGCCGCTCATGCTGAACCCGCGCACAAACAAGGTGGGTGTGTGTCCTTTTCAGGTGTCTTATCTGCAGCTGCCGATAGCCCAGAGGACCTTGTCCCGGGGCTGAGCCACCTGCGGCACGGGGACGCAGCCAGAAAAGCGGGCAGAGGCTGGCGGAGGCGGGGAGCACTCCCGGTTACTGCCCGCGCCCCTGTGGGCTCCCGGTGGCACCTCCTGCTCCTGCCGGGCTGTGCTCCCCTGGGTGCTGTCCTCACGGCCAGCGCTGCCGCTGCCCTGGGCAGAGGAGGGGCTGCTGCGGGGCTGGCTGAGCCGAAGGAGGGCCGCAGCAGAGACAGGGTCTGGCCGCACGGTTTCCAGCAGTTAATTCTGAGGTCAGGCACGCTAACGACAGAAAGTGTTAGCCTCCCCGTCCTAGTCCTGGCCCTTTCCTGGAAGACCGAGAGTTGGGACTGAGCCACATCACTTAAGAAACATCCCTGTGCAGAGTCTGAAAGAGCATCTAAAAATAAACCTTCACTGGAGCTAACTGGGAGGTAGAGATATCATGTTAATTCCATGCATTGAGGCAAACTGACAAGAAAGCGGCTTTTTTGTTCCCTTCACAAAACTGTTCCTGTTTCCACAAGCCCATCCTCAACCTTAGTTTTTTTCCCCTGGAGTTGTAGTGGCCTTCAGGACTCTTGAAGCCATTAATGTGTAAATTAAAACGGGTAAGAAATCAGATGAGGGCTTTAGGTGGCTGGTCCAAGATGTCTGAAATGGTCAAAAAAGGTGACAAATCTACCTGTCTGTGACAGGGCATTTCCTGAGCAGTGGAGCGATGGAAAACTGGACTCTTTTCCCTTTTTACCCTGGACAGCTGAGTGCTAGATGCCTCAATCCTGCATGAATCCAGCCTGCCTCAAGAGAGGGAGGGAGCTGTGGAAGGTGGAGACTGGCTGACTGCAAAAGTAAAATTGAGATTGCTGTGTCAGGGAAGGAGAAAAGAGTAAATTGGTGTGATTTGTCAAGATCAGATTATCTTGAGACTTTCTGAGCTCTAAAGACTTTGACATGCCAGAGGAAATCACTTCAACCCTTGTGAGCTTTTCCAAATGCTGATTACGCAACAGTATTCAGAAACATGAACAATAGGTCATTTCTTACTGTTTTTCTAGTGGTAATATCCTTCCATTTTTTATTGGTTTTAACCCCGGAATTCTCTGCTGGACTGAGCACACCGCAAATTCTGTTGTTGTTGTTGTTTTTTGAGGAGTAGGAGGGCATGGGGAGCTCCTGGTTAATGGCAATTGATTTTCTGAGTTTTTTAATGCCTCCAAGAAGTCACACTTGCGAGAGGGAAGTGCGCTCTGCATTAGTTTGTCTGTGCTGTATCAGCGTGTCCTTCCTGCTGACGCCTGCTGGAAAGGGGCAGTGAGCTCACTGGGTGGTACCGCTTGCTGCTGGACGTGGTATCTGCGTGGAGGTGCGTTTTGGATGTTCAGCAGAGAAATAAATGATGTATTAAACACACCGAGAACTTTACCCCTCGTGCTGTCCTTGCCCACACTGCCTCACGTGCATATATATATATATATATATGTATATATATTATCTGCGCACAGGCACAGATAAAGGTGTTATCTCTTGCTCGCTGCCTGCTGAGATTGTCATGTTTTACTTGACTGCACTTAATTTTTACAGTCCCCTATCAGCTCTGCAGAACGCTGGGTCTCCCCAGCACACGTGTCCCTAAAACAAGAGCTGCAGAAGGACAGCATCGGGGCAGACACCAGCCCTCCCCCTCGCGCAAACTCACCTGCTGCTCTGCCGCCAGAGGAGGTTTTTCTCGTACAGTTTTGTCCTTTTCTTGCCCGCCTTTGCCTGTCTCTTGCAGGTGGACACCACACCTCCAGCAGCTGATTCGGGTTTTTGTGTTTGAGGGCCAGATTTCCGGTGTTCCTTGTCAGGGTGGCTCAGAGAGGCCGTGAGCTCTCGCAGCCGTGCCCTCAGTGCTGCGGCCAAACAACTGCAGAGTTCCAGTAACTGTTGCTGGCGTCCTCATCTGCTTGGAATCTTCTGTGATGTTTGATTTCTGCTCCCTGACAGGGATTCGAATTGCACCTAACTGGCTCCAGGACATTCTATTCTGCTGGAGATGCCCGCTGTGCCAAGGCAGCACGTTAAGCTTGCTGGACGCCTGGAACGCTGTTAGGGCAATCTCAGTGGTTTAGTGCTGGCAGTTAAGTTGTGACTGATAGTGCGTAGTGCTTCAGATGGGCCAGGGTTTGTTCTCCCAGTGCAGAACAGGTGATGCGTGAGGACAAGATGCCTGGCTTGGTGATGTCTGTTCTGGCACGTGGAGTGCCGTCGGAGCGTCCTTATCTCCACCGGAAATGCACGGCCTGTGACGTTATCTGTGTGTTTGCTTTCTGTGGCTGCCAGAAAATTTGTGACTCCGAGTAACTGGTGGCAATTCCTGTGTTTTAGTTGGTGATTTTGGTTGTGGCATCAGTTCTTCTTGAGAGGAAGAGAGTGTGACTGTATTTTGTGCAGTGGATTCCATTACTCCCTTCTCTGTGACTCTGTTCCTCAAGATTGTTGGGTTATCGCAGAATCCCAGAATCCTTGAGGTTGGAAAAGCCCTCCCAGACCGTGGAGTCCCATGTGTGACCGATGTCACACCTTCTCACCCAGCCCAGAGCCCTGAGTGCCACGTCCAGGCCTTCCTTGGACACCTCCAGGGATGGGTACTCCAGACCTCCCGTGGCAGTTCCAATGCCTGACCGCCCTTTCCACGGGGAAATCGCTCCTGGTGTCCAAAAACTCCCCCTGCACTGACAATGCCTCTGAAATTTTCGGCGTCAGAGGTGTCTGTGGGAGTTGCACATGCACGTGTTTGTGTGTTTGTGGGTGCCTGGGCACGTGTGCATGGAAACACGCGGCAAGGGTTAAAGAAGCATTCACTGCTGGCAGGTCAATCCCAGACTGATCCCGAGGAGCTTTCCCAGTGTTTTACCTTTCACAGGGGTGGTCATCGTCTCGCACATTATATTTCGCTCACAGTTTCATCTGTGTTCATTCCCAGCTTTTTCAGCCCAATTTATTGTCATCCATGGCTTAGTGAGTACTTCCAGAAACTGCGATAAATTTACCTTTGTGTAAAGAGACAGTTTTTTTAACAAACTCGTACGTGGTCTCACTGACTTCTGGGAAATACCCTAACAGTACGTTTCCAGTTCAGAATAAAAAAAAACCCCAGAAGAAACCCCGCCTAATTCAAAGCTATTTGGACAAAATAAAAGGTATCAGACAAGGGAATGTAAAGAAAGGATTGTATGAGCTTGGAGATGTAAAAGCTCCCTTCCACTGCCCTTTCTCACCATGCTGGTTTTGACACGTTTCGTGTATTTAAATACATTTTAGGTTTAGACTGAGCCGGCTGGGTTGAGCAGCCAGGGCGTGGAATACACAGTGCCCGCGTGCCTTCCTGGGGAAAGCAGGATAAACAGGATGTGGAGATGGAATGTGCACGGAGATGGTCTCCTTGCTAAGAAGGGCAGGGCTTGGAACGCTGCTAGCAGGTTCTGGTCGCTCAGGAAGAAAGGTCCTGGAAGGCAGGGAACGGACAGGAGCTGTGCTCACACGCACACCCCCAGCCCGAAAGTCCCGCCAGGGTTCTGTGCCCTGCCCAGCTGGCTTGGAGACGGAGCCATTCCGGGATGGAGTTTGCACGGCCGTGCACCTGCAGGTGTTATCAGCTTCCCTGAGATCTGCGTGCTTCCAGAGGGAATTAAATTGGAAAGATGGGAGTGTTTAATCTGTAACCAGGTGCCAAAGGTGGTCGGAGGGTATCAAACCTCGCTTAGCTCAGATGAGGTGTTGTGCTCAGGACCTGTGGGCTGCTGGGCTGGGGGGTGGGGGGAGGGAGGGCGCTGCCTTGGGTTTTTTATTGTAGGATTAATGCCCTTAAAGGAGAGCAAGAGCAGCCACGTCTGCTCGGCTGGAAAAACAGCAGTTTGATGAGATGTCCCCGGGGAGCTCAGGGATGCCATTTCAATCATCACGCTCATGATCTGCCGTGCACAGCTCTGCCATAACCGTGGAAAATGTACCCGGGAGAGGCTGGGTCACTTCCTCGGCAGGGAGTGAAGGCTTTCTGCTCCGGGCTTTTCCCCCCTTTCTGCTCCGGGCTTTCCCCCCTTTCTGCAGGGGAGCGCTTTCAGCTGCATCCACACCGAGGGCAAACGAGGCGGTTGTGGGTTGGCTGAGCGTGGTTCACCAGCCAGAGTGATTCCCAAGCGGTTCCACGCTTGCAGGGGGGGGTCCAGGAGCTGCAGGCGTCTTTGCCTGCAGAGAGGGAGGTGTTCAGAGGGTTCAGAGCTGGTGGGGATCCGGGTTGTGTCACGGTGCAGCAGGGAGGACATTGCTGTGCTGGTGTCGGCCACACCCGCCGGGGTACGGACTGTGCTGCTGCTGGGAGAGTAAAGGTAGAAAACTGAGTTTAAAAGTGAAGGAGGAATGCAATCAGGAGAGATTATCGTATTCTGACCCTGTTCTCATAAACTTTTAATCTCTGGTGGAGATAGCAAAGACACCTTTGATTCTTATGAATGAACTTTATTAATTTGCAGTGGAGGCATCTTGTGCAATAATGAACTTTGTGTTTAGCCTAAGGGAGCAAAGTCAGGAGAAGCAGCCCACAATCCAGCACAAAATCTGCTTTATTTTCAAGATGTTTGTGACGCTGCTTCAAAGGCTGTGCTGCACTGCTGCATCTGTTCCAGCGATCATTAGGGGTTACGTGGAAGCCATTTTTTAAATCTTTCGTGAAGCAGAGTAACTCATTTTCCAACCTGTGGCCTGTTTGGATATCAACTGTGTGCACATCGTTGTTGGGAGCCCCGAACGGGGATTTTGCTACACGTGAGAGCATCTATGGGTCGGTTAAAAGTACACCCTCTTGTATATGTGGCTGCTAGGCTTTGCAGGCGGGGAAAACGTACCACCACTACTACTTCTCTGCTTGGAAACCTCTCAGAATTACTTAGTCAGTGCTGCTATAAAAATCCCACTTGCAGGATTCAGGCTCCTCCATGCAGAGCAGGCAGCTAGCATTTGTGTATGCTGGTATTTATAGCAGCACTGGCTTTGTGTGGTGGAGCCCAGTTGCTGCCGGGGTCCCAGCGCCAGAGAGTTTGTGGATTAAAGTTCACGGTGGTTCAGTGTGAGCTTGTCTTCACTAAAATACTCTCGGCATTCCACTTCACTTGCATTCTTTATTCCCCCTCCCAGCAGAACGTTGGTTCTGTCGCAGTGGATTTGTCCGCGCGCGTTAATTAATCCATCTGCGGGCTTTGAAGTGCGCCCAGCTTCCTCCTGGATGCGCTCCCTGCTTTGTCTGGGCTGGCTTGGAGAGACACCTGTTCGTTCTGAGCTGCAGGGGGGATTAAGGAAGCTAATCTCAGTGAAAGTCAGCGCACAGCGCTCGCTCGGGGAAAGGACACCCAGCCTGCGGGGTCAAGGGAAACCAAAAAGTGATCGCTGCTGCTTGAACCCAGGCTGTTAGAGCGCTTAAGCACTTAATCCCGGGAAAAACTAGAGGGAATCTGGCCCTTAAGTGCTGGGATCTTAAGTGCCTGGAGAACATCGGTCCCAGGCTGCATGGGCTGAGCGCCTCCTGATTTTCCGGGGCTGGCTCTGGTCCCGCCGAGCCGAGCTGGGCTTGTAGAAGGAGCTGGAAGGGCGGTGAATGTGTGATACTGCAGCTCCCAGGCACACCAGCTCAGGGGCAGCCTCCATCCGCTGCGTGGGCAATCCCAAATCCAGATCTAAATCCCAAATCCCAAACAAGCTCGTGGTCATGGACAACGATAATGAACTGGAATACAGCAGGTGTTAGAAGGACTCCGGTTTTTATCACACTGCTCTGGACTAAACTTGTTCTGTTCCAGTTGGAACAAGGACTGAATTTCTGTGTGAAGGCTGATGTCATTCTGGTTCCCGAGTTAGGCCTAGGCAGAAATTAAAGCATCTTTTAATGCGGTAAGATGTAATTGTCATGTAAATCAGCAGCTGAAAGTACTTAGTGTCACTTAAAAATTCACCGTGTTTGATGTTATTGTAGCTGCAGAGACACTGAAACCCCAGGTTGCCCGCAGACAGGGAAGAATGTGAATAGACTGAATAAGGATGGGTGTCTGTTCTGCTTGGAGCTAAGCTCAGGGCGTTGCTAGGGACCCAGATGGTTTAAGGTCACGCTCACACAAGTATGGGGGAAACCGGGAAAAGCCAGGTTCCTGTGTCATGCTCGCTGTGGAAATCAGAAATTTGGTAGTCTTTGTTTTTAAGGGCCTTGAGACTTTCTGGAGGGGAGGATGTGGGTGATGTGTGGATGTGTGATGTGTGGGATGTGTTTGCCAGTGAGGTATTTCACTTGGTGTACCGTAAAACGTCAGTGTAGCCCGTGCGGCACCACTGGAGGGACTGCGTCCTTCCACGGGCTGCGAACTTTACTGGCCTTACTGACCAGAAACTAAACTTCTTTTTTTCTTCTTCTTCTTCCTCTGAACACTGTAAGTATTTTGGCACCGTTGTTGTTTTTGTTTCTGTGGTGTCCGAGGTGACAGTCAGCGTCCCACAGATGTTTACCAGCTGCGCTCGGCCTCACAGCCGCCGTCACCAGCACTGCGAGTACAGCTTGTGTTGGGAAAGGGCTGCTCCTGAAAGGCGTACGCTGCTCATGGCAGCAAGCTGGGGGCTGTCAGGGAAAGGGGAGATGCTTTTATGCCCAGAGAATTCGTATTTCTTGCGAAGCATGCGAAGTGGAACTAAAGCAGGTCCTTCGCAACATATGGAAAGCCCCCGTGGCATCCAGAGCGTGGTTTCGTGGGTTCTTCTCTCGTGTCAGTGCTGTTTACAGTGCTGTGTTCCTCGTGGAAATGTTGGATTAGTCACATCAGTTTCCAGGAAAAAAATAACCACTTAAGTGGCTGAAGTGACTTTTACACACCGCCAAAAAAAAAAAAAATAAAAAAATAAAAAATCAACCCCCAAAAACCCAGCAGCAAGGTTAAAAACTTAAAGCATGAACCACCATCTGAAATTTATTTGTATTTAGTATTGGAAGAATACTGGAGAACAACAGTTAGGTTGAGAAAGAAAACAAACTTGGTGGTTTGCAAAAGACACCTGACTACTTGTGGAAAAACTCTGCCGTCCTAGTAGTAAAAGGCTGAATTGAAATCAGTGGTTAGGGCTAAATCTATTACATGGAAGGTTGGCAGACATGAAAATAAACACAGAGAAAAACAAATTTATTTCAGGGTTAAACACTTGGAGTTTTCTGCAAGAAGGCAAAACACTGAAGCTTTTTGGGTTTGTTGTTTTTGCCTTGCTTTCTAAGTCTTCAAGTATTTTATGACTGTAGAGCGTAGTGTAGAATCAGTACGGAAAAGCAGGTGCACTGCTTAGGTCAGCGTAGTCAAAACAACTGATATTAAATACGGTTTAAGTAAGGAAGGAGGAAAAAATCATGTTAAAATAGTAACTATTTTAATGATGGGATTTTTTCTCTAAGGAGTGTGGTTTAGAAACCATTCAAGTATGATGAATTACACTACAACTAGACTCTTCTTGGAGATTTTTGTTAATGGGTATGCTTTCTACAAATACCTGTGAAAAGTCTGTTCTCACATAAGCAGAGGTGAAAATATTTGTGTTCTAATCTGAATTTTCCTGTCAAGTGGAAAAGCACTGGTTTTTCTTTCCTTGTAACTTCAGGAGCTGGACCTCAGTGATCCTTGTGGGTCCCGTGCAGGTCAGGATATTCTGGTTCTCTGACCTTTCTGACGGCAGGAAGAACTTGGAGTGTAATTAATTACAAGGCATAAAGCAAACCTTAGAAAGCTCCCTTAAACCTTTTCGTTTAACCTGGCAGTAAGAATCTGAACGTTGAGAAGCTGTGCCCCCTGGTTTTGCCTCCAGCTGCTGTGGCAAACAAAGGCCGTGCTCGTGAGCGGAGCTGCTGCTGTTGCGCGCCCGCATCTCTTGCAGAGCACCGCAGCCACCCCTCCCAGACCCCTCCCTGTCAGACTCCCCTTTTCCTCACAGGCTGATGCTCAGCCTTGGCACAGGAACGGGATTGCAGCCCCTGTGGTCACAAGCACCCATTTAATCACCACCCTCTCGCGAACCGAAGCGGGGGAGGTTCGTGGCTGCAGTTCTGGAAGTGGCAGGCTGAAAGCCGTGTCGGGTGTTGCGGGATGTGGGGTCAAGGTTTGGGGTGGGCTGGCTGTGAACCCGTCCTTGGGCCAGGGAATTACACCAGGAGGTCCGTGCTCCGTGGAGGAGCCTGCCAGGCTCTCCAGCACGTACCTCGCAGCGGCTGCTTTGTGTGCAGAACCACTTTTATTGGATGTTACCGTTCAACAATTCAAATCGGTAGTTAAATGACAATAAATTTAAACTCTTTGTCCACCCTCTGTCCGCTTCCCGTCTCCCAGACGGAGGAGAATGGGAAGTTTTTGCAGTTTAACTCTTCTAATTTCCTATGAATGAGGCTTTTTGGTAGTAGACAAATAGATGAGATCTGTCCCTAAGTGCAAATGGAGTGTTTGGGTTGAACTGTGACCTCAGCAGAAGCGTTAGGGCAGGTCAGCAACCTGGGCGTCAGGCTGTACTACTGAAGTAGTGTAGAAAAAGCAGCAAATGGAGCGATTCAGCTAAAAACCTGGGGGCTGAAAGTCACTGTCTGTGACTGTAGGGACCAGAGCGGGTGACCCTCACTGTGGGAGTTTTGGACTCTGCACAAGTCCAGGTTCTTTATCTCTCTCGCCTCTGTGCAGCTTTACCTTCGAGCCTGAACAGATGAGAAACGCCTGCAGATGTTGTTTCAGGTTGTTTATTTCTCCTCATCTCCAGCCAGCTCTCAGCTCCGGCCACAAGTCTGATGCCAGCCGTGTCCGAGTGGGAACTGCCCAGTCCTGGGCTGTCCCGTCCCTTTTGTACCCTTTCCATGATCCAACCATTCTTCACAACGTATTTATTATTTACCATTTTATACCAGTTAGTTTGCACCTATTCTAGACACGTAATTTCTGCCTCTTTTTCATTCTACCAATCATTTAGTGCCACCACCACCAGAGAAGATGGAGGAGAAGAAGAAGAAGAAGAAGAAGGGCAGGGCAACGCCCAAAATCCTCCATCTTAAGTCTTTTATCTTTATTCTAAAAATCCTAAAATCTACCTTTTTACCTTGCAACACTCTAAAGCACTACTTATTTTAAACCCTCGTGTTTTGCAATGTTTCTCGCAGTGTTGGTAATTTTTCCCATGGACTAAGATCAAAACCACCTTCATTCTTGGCTTCCAGCCAGGGTCTGGGACCCCCTCGCTGGGGCTCCGGGGCTCCCTGACCTGCCAGGGCTGTCAGAGGCACGCCTTGGACTCCACCACCACACGAAACAGCTGAAAAAGCAGCTGTTACTCCACTTTCAGCCTGCTCGCAGCGGGACCTCTCGAGTTGTTCTCCAGTTTCACGGAGCAAAACGAAACCTGGCAAAGGGCAGGGCACGGGGGTCTCAGGAACGCGGGCAAGCTGGGATCAAAAGGAGCACCCACAAAGGGCGAGGAGAACCCCGGGGGAGGCAAACGCATCGGGACCTGCCCGCCGCGGCACGGGAGGCGGGCGCGGTGAAACGCGGCTCCCGGGAGCGCCGCGGCGGGACCTGATCCGTGTCGCTCACCTCTCCTTTTCAGGGCATGGCCTTCACGTTGCACGAGCGGCAAATGCTGGGGCTGCAAGGGCTCCTACCTCCGAAAATAGAGACGCAAGACATCCAAGCCTTACGCTTCCACAAGAACCTGGCGAAAATGACCGACCCCTTGGAAAAGTAAGCGCCGCTCCGGCTGTGTCCTGTCGTGCGAGCGAGCGGGGATATCAGGGATGGAATTAAAAGTGGAAACGTGGAAGTGCTGTGTGGGGGTAACCAAAGTTTCCAGGGCTTCCGCTGGGTTTTTCAGTTCTCGGGTGTTGTTTTCACTTTGGCGCAGAAAACGGCTTTCATCGTGTGGTTTAAATGAGGTTGGGAAGTTTGGGTATTTTTTAATATTCCACGGTCATAAAAGAGCAAAAGAGGATGTGTGAAAATTAGCAACAAAGCTGCGAACCTGCCTGTAACCCGTAATACATATTTCTGTAATCTGTAAGATGGAGTGGCAGGTTGTTAGAGCGCAGGAGGTGGCATTCAGCCCGGTCCATAAAAATGTGTGATAATGAAGGTAAATTGAGCGTTTGAGATACCAAAACCAGTGTTTAACATACGCAGTAGTTACTGCTAGAAAGGAACTACGAGAGTGGAATTTTAAGTCTCATAACGTGTATTTTTTAAAGTCTTTTATTATTTAACCCACTGGTTTGGTGAACTGCAGAGGGTTTTCCTGTGTGTTACTCTTAGAGTGCCGTGTTTTTAGCACCCCGTTACTGCTTTCACATAATGTTTATGTATCTCTGCCCGTAAAAATGCGCAGTCTCCTGCAGGCAGGAGGAGAACTGGGACGGTTTGGGGCTCGCTGGACCACATCAAAGCTCTTTTGTTCTCATTGGAACTGAAAGATGGCTCTTAAATCCACATCACGTTGCTTGCTGGTCCCAAACAGTCGTGTCATCTGTATTGGCCAAGTGCCCAGTTGCTGTAGCCTCAGGCAGATTGCTAATTCATTTTCTTTATGTTGTCGGGTCAGCAGGACTGAATGTGGGTTGAGACACCCTAAATTGGTGGGTAGACTTGCAAAAATTGGGATTTAATCTACACACCCACACAAGCCCTTCAAAACGAACTTTTTGTTAGGGCTCGGTTTGTTTTACCTGTGTGTTGATGCTGGGATTCGCACGACACTTACATCTTTTGGGTGAAAAGCTCTTCCACTGGTAATTTTGCTGGTAACAGCAGCGAGCCTCCCAGCTGCATCCTGCAGTAAGTCCGTGGGTTGCCTTCAATCGCATTGTGCGCATCGCCCCGTTAGCACGCACGGAGTGCCACAGCCGGCATTTCTGTTTCACCTCTTCCCTCCTGCTGCCCTCTCTTTTTCCCAACCTCTGTTTGGTGCTCGAAGCCTGACTTGAGGGGGAGTGGGAATTCCGTGAAGAAATAATACGAAGTGCGGGGGGGTTTTTTTCTCGCTTTCCCTTTTTTCCCCACTGCTTTAAACAAGCAGGAACGGGAGAGAGTACGCGGTGCTTTTCCTTGCCGTGGTTAATTACAGGTATATCTACATCATGGGGATCCAGGAGAGGAACGAGAAGCTGTTCTACAGGGTGCTGCAGGATGACATCGAGCGGTTGATGCCGATCGTGTACACCCCCACGGTGGGCCTCGCCTGCTCCCAGTACGGACACATCTTCAGGAGACCCAAGTAAGGGCAGCAAATGCGCACTGCTCCCGCTTTCGCTGTGCTCCGCTCCGCGTCCTCGCCCGAGGTTTGGAAAGGGTTCATTCCGTCTTCTCTCGGATTCGGCTACGCAAGGCTTGTGCCAAGTCAGGGCAGTAAAAGTTTGTCAGATCGTGTCTCAAGACACAGTTTATGCTGAGAAACAAAATACTTGAAAGCAGGCATGGCGATGTGTCACGTAAATACCCCGAGGGCAGGGCTTCAGCCCCCTTTCCAGCTCTTCCTAGATGCCATACAGCTCTGTAATTCCGGGGGGATCTCCCCAGCTCTCAGAGTTCCGTCGTGGGTCTGAGGATCTGTGTCAGGACAGAGCGTTCGGAAGGGCACGTGGACTGAAAGGGATTCTGGGCCCCAGGGGTGGCTTGGGCTGGGTTCCTCAGGTCCCTGCCCCAGGAGTGCCTGCACCCCGGTGCAGCAGGGTGCTCGGGCTGGGTTCCTCAGGTCCCTGCCCCAGGAGTGCCTGCACCCCGGTGCAGCAGGGTGCTGAGGCAGCTCGGGCTGACCCGGCCTCGGCAGCACTGGAGCCGTGACCCTGCTCCTACTGGGGCAGCACGGGGAGAGAGGCTCTGCAGCCCTGGGGCGGGTCTCGGGGTGCTGTGCAGAGGGCACAGCGTGACGTGGGCTGCAGGAGCAGAGGGCAGCGGGCTGCGAGGAGGGGTGGGAGCCCAGCAGGCCCTGCTGGGTGCGGGTGTTCCCCGCGCTACAGCCGTGCTGCCAGGAGGCAGCTTTGGGTTACCCCGGCACGGTCAAAGCGCTTGGCTGGGATCTGGTTTGGGTTCAGCAGCGACTGCAAAACAGCTGTTCACGTTACCAGCTGCGTGCTGGGGAAACCAGTTCACACTGGCAGTCATTCCAGCTCCTTTCCGTGAAGTTCTCTCTGCAATTCAAAGCATGTTCCTAGAGCCCTGTGGCTGGAGGGCTTCGTGCTCTGTGGAGGAAGGGCTGATCCTTCGCTGCCACACGGATGTGGCTGCTGGGAGAAAGACAGCGAGAAACTCGTGGGTTTTCTCCTGAGCTGGGGCAGGCGACATGGGAGATGTGCCCGTAGCTCTCACATGGTTCCCCTCCCCTTCCACATCCCGGTGTGTGTTACAGATGGGTTTGAAAACTGTCCCCAGCCTTGCAGAGACTGTCCCCAGCCTTGCAGCCTTTCGTGTCTGTTCAAGAAAGAGCAGCATGGACTGGAACTGGGGGTGGAACTCGGAACTTCCTTCCTTTCCGTGAACCAGCTAAAGCCGAGTTTTTAGGATCACGTTCCCTTCTCATATCCTGACAGGGGAGCAGAAGGATCCTGTCACGTTGATGGAAGCACTACAGGAGTGTTAACAGTAGTGTAAAATCCAGGCAGAGTAATGAAAAGTACTCTTACTTCAGGTTTTCAGAGTACCCAGATACACTTTTTTTATTAGATACTGTCCTTTGAGTGATTTATGTCAGTGCTTGTAACACTTTGCATTTTAGATTGCTCTGCTTGGCATTTAGTTTTACACAGCAAGGGGAGGCTTGTAATCGTCACCCATTAACCATTCCTGGTTTGTGTGTTTTTTTTCTTCCAGAGGATTGTTTATTTCTATCTCAGACAGAGGCCACATAAGGTCAATTGTGAACAACTGGCCAGAGAACGACGTTAAGGTACTGCCACTGTGTGATTTAATTTCTAGCTGTTGCTTCGTCTCAGCTGAGCTTTTTAAGATTTATTCGCGTTTGATGGAAACACAAATATTAAGTAATGCATCCTTGGCTCTTTAGTGGCGATGGCAAAGTGCAGCTAATTGAGGTAATGCATATCTTGGGGATCAGTGTTTTATCCTAAATATGAGGATTATGGGTTGAGGAAAACATTCCTTGTAGTCTATTCCTTGTTAGACCGTGCAAGCATACCTCAGTTTTTGCCTGGGAAAAACCACAACTGGTGTTGATTTAATGTTCATAAATTTCAGTGATCCGATATGATTTCACCTGCTTTTTTTTTTTTTCCCCTTCAGGCTGTTGTTGTCACTGATGGAGAAAGAATATTGGGTCTTGGAGACCTGGGGGTGTACGGGATGGGGATCCCAGTGGGAAAGCTGTGTTTGTACACAGCCTGCGCAGGGATCCATCCAGACAAATGCCTGCCTGTGTGCATCGACGTGGGGACTGATAACATGGTGAGCTGCCTCAGCTTGGCCTGCCACGGGTCACCCCTGGAAAAGGGGCTTTTTGTAAAGATTATTCCGTACTGTAAGAGAGTGGTTTTGTTTGAGCACTTTGATTTAAGATAAAGCCGAATATTTCATGCAAAGGGTAGCTGGTTTGGAATGCACTGCACAGTGACGAAAAAGCGCCTGTTAATTTGCCCATTAAAGGGTGCCTTTGGAAGGCAGTAATCGGAGTGCTGGAGCACCGCGAAATAGGCGGTCAGCTCTGACCTGGCTCTCAAGACGCTGGAAACGGGAGTGAGATTTATTGAAGCAGCTTATTGTTCACCGTATTGATTTGTTCCATTTCCGAAGCGGCCGTCGGCAGCCCCGGGTGCCGGCTGAAATTACGGAACGTTGTTAGAGGCTGGAGGCTGTCACGGGCGCCGTGCGAGCGCAGCGTCCCCGGCGCGCTGCCGCCAGCCCCGCGGGCTGTGCGCCGAGGGAGCGATCCCCCCCGCTGCCCTTCCCGGCTCCTTCTCTTTCAGACGCTCCTCAAAGACCCGTTCTACATGGGGCTGTACCAAAAGAGGGATCGCTCCCAGGTGTACGATGACCTGATAGACGAATTCATGGAAGCCATCACAGACAGGTACGACAGGGTGCCGCGCACAGGGCCGCTGCCCCGGAACGGCCCCAGCACGCTGTCCTTGGCCCAGTCCCTTAAGGAACGGGGAAAGGACTAGAAGCTGAGACAAGCGTGCGTGTCTGTCCCTGGAGGGACATCCTCGGTGACCTAGAACACGCTGCTTGCCGTTATCTGTGAATAGGCGCAGAGCGGGGACAGAACTGTTCAGCAGGGACAGGCCCGAGGACAGCCTGCTCCCAAAGATAATCGATTATGTGCAGGATTTGCTGTTTGTCCGGTGGTGGAAACGTTTGCCATGTTCCGTAGGTACGGCCAGAACACGCTCATCCAGTTCGAAGACTTTGGAAACCACAACGCTTTTCGGTTCCTGAGAAAATACAGGGAGAAGTACTGTACCTTCAATGACGATATTCAAGGTACGCTCTCTGGTCACGTTCCTTAATATCCACGCAGGAGCTTTGCCCAGAGCCACCACCTGCCCTGTGGGTGTGTTCAGCTGCCCTTAGGTTCGCTCTGCTTTCACAGGGACAGCCTCGGTGGCCTTGGCAGGACTGCTGGCAGCACAGAAAGCCACCGGTAAACCACTCACAGACCAGAAGGTGCTGTTCCTTGGGGCGGGAGAGGTGAGTTCTCCGAAGGGCTTGAGAGCAGCGAGAGGTATTTGAAATGTGTGTTTCCTCGTCCTGTGGGACGCGCGGAGGTTTACGTTCTCTGAATTCCACTGCACAACTGCTCATATAAGGCCAGCTGAAATGCATTAGCAGAAGGGACTCTGCTTAAACAGGACTGTGTGAAAGGTGTTTCACATTTGCAGGGACTCTCGTTTTTCATTTTCTTGCATGGCCTCGAAAAAAGCATCAGGGACTTAATTGTGTGTGTTTGAAGGGAAACTCACCATAAATTACCATGTGGTGAGACCATCTTGTTAATTTTCATAGCGCCGGGTAGAAGAGGAGGGAGTTTTTCTCAGCGAGGTGATTCAGTTTGCAGCAGGCACCAGTTACCGGTGCTGCGGTGCCAGGAGCAGCGCTGTGCTTCTCGGTGCATCACCACGATTGCTCCTGGGGTGCTGACAAAATAACTCAATTATCTGGAAAGTTCTCCGTCTGGGGACGGGCCCTGATGGCAGTAATTGGCCGGAGCTGCGCTGAGCCCCGCTCGGCATCTCGCTCTGCGTCTCGCTCTGCCTCTCGCTCTGCCTTAACCGCTCCTGCCGGGCTCAGCAGTGCCTGCAGAGAGCCCGGGGAAGGGACCAGCCGGCACCGTGCTGCTGCCCTCTCCCTGCCAGGCCTCCTCTCGGGCAGCAGGGGCAGGTTTGGGGATCAGAGGGGCCTGCGCCGCGTTGGTTCCCTGGCAGGAGGGCTGAGCACTCGCCTGTTGCTGTCGGGCTGGGCGGCCTTGGTGTGGCTGCTGGGCTGGCACAGGCACGGGGCGTGGTGCCCAGGAGAGCTCCCCTCTCTCTGTGCTTGGAGATGTGTCACTCTGGTCCCCCAGGGAAGCATTTGCTGTGTCTCAGAGCAGACTTAGGGAGGGGTTTTTGTGGGGCTGCTGAGCGGGGTGGTGTTTGCGGTGTCAGACCTCTTCCGTGACCTGTTACGAATCCGAGTCCTTTCACCCTCCAGGCCGCCCTGGGAATTGCAAACCTCATTGTTATGGCTATGATGGAAAGCGGCGTTTCTGCTGAGGAGGCCTCCAGGAGGATCTGGATGTTCGACAAGCACGGTTTGCTGGTCCAGGTAGGGGTGCACCACGCCTGGGAGTCCCACGGCACAGGGGGCCGCTGCTGTCCCTGCCCTCTCACAGAAGGGACCGATGTTTTATCTGCAGGGCCGAGAACAGAAGGTGGATTCCAACCAGGAGCCATTTACACATCAGGCTCCAGAGCACATACCAAAGACTTTTGTGGAGGCAGTGAATGTACTTCGGCCTTCGGCTATCATCGGTGAGTGTTGTTCCTGTGGTTTGTTGTTCCTATGATTTGGTTATTTGCTGCCTTTAATTTGCTGACACGGCTCCGGGGAGCTTGGTGACAGTGACCTGTGTCTCTGCTGGTGTGAGTAAGATGGAAAATGTGAGGTCAGTTGTCTGCTTGAGAAGACACCGAGCCGTGGCACTCCTTCTGAACCCGGTGTCCTTGGTGGCAGGGAGCAGCACAACCACCATGTTTTCTGCACTGCGGGAGTTCCCTAGTTTGAGTTGTTTCGGTGTTTTCTGACCTTCTGTCACCCGGTCACCTTCCCTGGTCAGACCCTGCCAGCACCCCAGCTGGAAGGAGCAGTCCATGCTGCACATCACCAACACCTCTTAGGTCCCTGACACCTGTAGGTATTTATTTACAGCTGTGGCTATCTTGCAGAGAGCAGATAGGATTGCAGGTGTTTCCTGGTGTGACTGCGATTTCCTTTGCACGTGATTGATCTGGAAAAGAAAAGGGGTGTTTTGGCCGAATACCCTGGAGTCTGTAGCCACTGTACAAACATGCCATAGCTGTGTGTTTGTACCTCTGGGCTTGGGTGTGGTGGGGAGCACCGGTGTCAGGTGTGCGTTGCACAGCCAACACCCACCTGGGATGAATCATCCACAAACAACCTGGAATTCCCACTTGCTTAGCCAGGACAGTGTTCTTCGTGCACATCAGTACCAAAAGCAATGTGAAATAGGCTTCTGGAACACTCTCAATAGACGTTCCTGTGAAAATTGCATTTCAGCCAGCCAGGAGCAGTGCCCGGTTTCCATTTGCTCTGAGTGGGAGCCTTGCGGGCTGACACGAGCTCGATGCGCGGTCGCTGTCACCCGCCCCGAGGCAGCCGAGCACTGACGCTGTTTCTGTGCGTTTCCGCCTCCTCCAGGGGTTGCAGGAGCGGGGCGTCTCTTCTCCCAGGATGTGCTCAAAGCCATGGCTTCCATCAACGAGCGACCCATCATCTTTGCCCTGAGCAACCCCACGGTGAAGGCTGAGTGCACGGCCGAGGAGGCTTACACGATAACAGAGGTGTGTAAACTCACAGCTCTTGGCTGGTGGGACTGTTTGCGAGTGCCCCGACACAGGAACTGTTTCGTTGTTGCTTGGGTTCAGTCACATCATAGTACAGCTCTTCCTCGCCTTCTGTCAAACGTCAGTGCGGAGCGATCTGGAAAGGGGTCTTGGTTTTTAGGTAACAACAATTTTGCAAAGCTTAAAATGGCCAGAGTCTTGTTTTTAAGAGAATGACCAGCAGTACTGTTACATGGCCCTGATCAATTAACTGTTTTCTCAGCGCTCTTGTTAATTGCTTTGTGTTTTGATGAAGCATGCGAGTGTGGCAACAGAGACTAGGGGCAAGCTTTAGAGCGTGGTGGCTGAGTGCAGTCCTGGGAGCAGGTGATGTCCTTGCAGCAGAGCAGGACCGTGCCCTGCAGGTGCCATCAGCAGTGACACGCGGAGCCCTGTGCCCCGGGGCAGCGGTGGCCTCTGTCCCCTGCCACGGCAGCTGTGACTCGTAGCCTGGCACCACCACCCGGAATGAGTCAGCCAGGAACAAACTCACCCTCCCCTCGGAGCCATTACACCTTCTGGGGCCCGGGAGTTGGGGTTTGGGGCTGCTTTTTCCTTAACAGCTCTGCTGTTATCTTGATAGCACATCCAGACCTTGGTTCTGCCTTCAGTGAAGGCGGTCTTTTATCCTCGTGCGCAGCTTTTTGTGCGAGGCTAATCGCCTCCGAGGGGAGCCCGAGGGGAGGCGGGCGGGGCACGGGGGCACGGTGCAGGCTCAGCAGCGGCCGCGGGGCTTTGCTCTGGCTGCTGGGGCCTCCTCTGTACCCCGCAGGCTGCAGCTGGTGTGGCGTCTGTGCTGGCCGCAGGGCCTGCTGCAGACTCCGGGCGCGGCGCTCAGGGAAGGACCCCTTCTTCTTCTGTTTCTGGTTTTTTAATACAGTCCCAAGTCAAGTGTCTCATCTGTGAAAAGGGGTCTGCGGAGACCTTGTCCTGTGTCTTGGTGCAGACTGCGCACTCCTCCCTCGCGCTGTCGGTGGGGCTCAGCTCCCAGCGTTGCAGCCCCCGCGGTGGCAGTGTCCCCTGGGAGCTGGCACGCCGCTGTCTCCAGCTGGCACCCGGGTTCTCGGCCGTGTTCTGGGCCTGCCGGCTCGGGGGAGCTCCTGCTGTGGAGATCTGCAGCCCAGAGGGAGCCCTGGAGTGGCAGCCTCTGGACAAAGTCCAGATCTTACCTTTTAACCCCAGAACCATCCGGGCTGGAAAAGCCCTCCAAGGCCATGAGTCCAATCGCTCCCAACTCTGCCCAGGCCACATGTCCTGACCCATGTCCCCAGGTGCCACATCCTCACGGCTTTTAAACCCTCCCAGGGATGGGGACTGCACCACTGCCCTGGGCAGCTCTGCCAGGGCTGGACAACACTTTCCGTGAAGGAATTTTCCCTAATATCCAACCTCAACTTCGCCTGAGGCCGTTCCCTCTCCTCCTGTCCCTGTTCCCTGGGAGCAGAGCCCGACCCCCCCGGCTGCCCCCTCCTGCCAGGGAGTTGTGCAGAGCCACAAGGGCCCCCCTGAGCCTCCTTTTCTCCAGCCTGAGCCCCTTTCCCAGCTCCCTCAGCCGCCCCTGGGGCTCCAGCCCCTTCCCAGCTCCGTTCCCTGCCCCGGACAAACTTTTAAATTAAGATGGTTCAGTACCTCTCAGATACCTTGCATTAACCAGAAGAGTGAGTTGGGCAGTGTTCCAGTGTATAAATTCCAGTATCTTGGATGGAAGGTAAACAAGAGTTAGTCATGCAGCCAAGACTTGAGCTGGCATAAATAAACGTAAGAACTGCTGCCATCTCCAGCTGCAGGAGGCCAGGAGCACAACCAGAGGGGGAATCGGCCTCATTTTTGCTTGGACTTTTTATGGAGTACCAGCAGGCATTCTCAGGCAAGAGGCTGATGGTGGCGGAGTGCTGAGCCCCGGGAGCTGGAGCTCGGGGTGGTTGTCACCGTCGGGTGCAGAAGCAGGACAGTGCTCCCCGGGGCCAGGCGTGGCGGCATCTTCCCGGCAGGAGCTGTGCGAGCGCAGTGGTGCCACAAAGTTTGAGCCCAGTGCAGAGGAGATCTTTGGGGTTTTTCCCTGTATCGGGTCCGTGTGTTCTCTCACTCGCGCTTTTCCCTGTTTCTGGTTATTTATACACGTGGGTTCTTGGGACAGTTGAGCACTGCTGGTCAGTAAATGAGCGGGTGTGGTTTTGTTCCAGTCCTTACTCACAGATTTGAAATGCTTCTGTCTCTTTCAAGCTTCCCTGCAGTTCTGCTGTTTGTTTCCATGATGCCCCTTGGCTCTCTGAAATGTACTCAGTTGCCCTTCAATACACATTTTTCCCTTCAAGTTACAGTAATTACTTAGGAAATGGACTCCGGAACCCTGACTGTTCTGTGATTCCCTGAAAACCTCCGGCTTCCCTTACTCTGTCATTTCCAAACGCAGTTTGTCGGGCCTGATCCCCGTTAGGGATCAGAGCTGTCACCCTGCGTGTCTCCTGGCCTGGGGAACAGCCTGATCCTGGCTGGGCTGAAGTCTCAGGCTGCCCTAGAGGCAGCAAGGAAACAAAGACACCACCGCTAACCCCTCGTTCCTTGGTTTTCTCCCACTAGATGGCACCTGTAGAAACCTGTCGGTGCCCCCGTGTGTTCTGTGGGCTTCTGCTGCCTTTTAATTTGCTTTGTCTTTTGGTCCTGCGCTCCCGTGCCTCCGTTTGCTTTGCTCCCCACACAAAAAGGCTCTTGTCCTGGGCGTGCCCTGACATTCGAGCACAGCTCCAGAGCCTTCAGCTCCTTCAGCAATGCGTTTTCAAACGCAGTGCTCCTGGGGAGCCTTAGGGGTTTTAAACTGATGTTCTTAAACCTCTTACTCAAAAGAAGGTCAAGATTTTTTTGCTTTCAGTGGCTTTACTGCTTGAGAAGAGGGTCATTTATCTAGAGGGTGTGGTTCACACTCAGATATGTTTTAGTATTTTGTGCCAATTAAAACCCTTTCCAAAGGAAGGATAAGCAAACCACATTCACGGCTCTCACAGCTCTCAGCAACAGAGATCTGATAGAGCAGCTCCTCCTTCTGCCTCCCACCCTCCAGCAAGAAAGGGACCTTTTATTTCCACTTCTGCTCCAGTCTCCTTTGGAAGTGGCCATCGCTATCAGTCGGCACGGTCCCTGCGGGTCCTGGCTTGTGGCTGTGGTTCCTGGCACACGCTCGTGGTTGTGGTAGGGGTTAACACGCGAGTAGTTCATTTCGGCGCGACAAGCTCCTCTAGGTCACCGCCGTCCCCAGGAGCAGACCTGCTCCGCGCCACGGGAGCCGCACAGCCCGGTGGGGGTGCCGGTCCCCGGCTCTGGGACTGCTGCTGGCCCTTCAGCAGCTGCCTGACGCGTCCTTCCTCTTGCCAGGGCCGCTGCTTGTTTGCCAGCGGCAGTCCCTTCGAGCTGGTGACTCTGAAGGATGGAAGAACCTTCAAACCGGGCCAAGGAAACAACGCTTACATTTTTCCAGGTAACAAATACAACTGCCGCCGTTCAATCTCTGAGGCTGGGCCGCCCGCACCTTCCCTCGGGTTCCCGGGTGCACGAGGCACAGCTAGGGGAGCAGCACGAGGAGACGCTGCCTGCGTCCGGAGCCGAGAGCTCGGGAGGAGGGACGACTGAACGACAGTCAGTCCAGGGTGGATGCTGGGCACGTGCAGCTCCACGTGCGACACGGGAGAGCAAACCCAGCTGGATATTGCTAAGAAATCGGAAGGGTGTTATTAAAGGCTTTGGAAGCTGCTGCATTATGGGTTCTTCCGGCTTGTTTGGGGAGGAAAGGAGAAAATAAATGTTAGTAGGCACTTGCAGTTATGTTAATAATTCTCCAGGTTAATAGTTCTTGAAGTTACGTCTGCCCAAGGTGGGTAGGAAAGTTGCACTGGGGATGTTCCTCTGCCTTCCCATTTCCTCCCTGAGCTGCTGAGCTCCAAGCCCTCCTAAAAGCCACCTATTGTGGCCATACACATGGGATGGTGTTGTGAGTGTGGAAGGTGTCCCTGACCTTCAAGGTCTCCCGCAGGCCGAACCAGCCTGTGACTCTGCCAGTGCGTGCAGAAAGCTACGGGAAGGTTTTCAAGAACAACGCTCCAGATGACTTGCAGCTTCTCGGCAGCAGGCTGCGTGTTTCAAACTGCTGTGGCCCTGACTGGCACCAATTTCCTTGCAGGCGTGGCCCTGGCTGTGATCCTCAGCAGTGTCCGGCACATTAGCGACAAGGTTTTCCTAGAGGCTGCCAAGGTAAGTCTGGGAGCAGAGCAGGCTTCTGACACGACAGGGATGACTTGATGGGCACTTTTCTCAAATCTTGGTAAAACACAGCGGTTTCCTGTTTGATTTTTGTTGGCTTATCCCTCCACAATGGAGAAAAACAATCGTGTTTTGATCAAACCAAATTGCGACAAGAATCGGGTTCCGCTGCAGTTTTGATTAAGGGAATCAACAGGAAACACTAAAACAAATCAAAAATCGAAACGCCCAGGAAGCGTGTCCGTGTGTGAATTGCCCCCAGAGCCCGGTCGCTGTGGCAGCAGGGCTGCCCCTGCCCCGCCCTGCCCTGCCCTGGCTCCTGCAGCCGGCTCTGTGCCCGGGGGCCCCTGCACCCCGTCCTCTCCTGCCTGCCCACCCCAGAGCGGGAGCGCCTTCCGCACCGGCGTGTCCGGGGACCCGCAGCCAGGCACGTGGGCAGTGCCGCAGCCAAGCTCTTACCTCTTCCACGGCGGTGGGGAACCCGTCCTCCGAAACGCCGGGGCTCGTGTCGCCAAACGCCTGCAGTCACAGCGTGCTGATCCTCAGCTCCGCAGACTGAGTTCTGGGATGCTGGCTGCCTGGCTGCAGGGCTCTGGGAGCGCTCTGGTGCTAGGAGCACTGCAGCTGGATTCTCCCGG
The DNA here is from genome assembly GCA_013397975.1 of Machaerirhynchus nigripectus. Taxonomy (NCBI): domain Eukaryota; kingdom Metazoa; phylum Chordata; class Aves; order Passeriformes; family Dicruridae; genus Machaerirhynchus; species Machaerirhynchus nigripectus. The sequence continues at coordinate 40,431 of VZRQ01009258.1, read as the reverse complement.
CTGTTGTGGCGCGTCGTTAGTCGCCTTTGGGGCGCAGTAAATGCAGGTGTTTGTTTTTCCAACTCAGGCACTGGCGGAACAGTTGACAGATGAAGAGCTTGCCCAAGGAAGGCTTTATCCTCCACTGTCCAATATCAGGGAAGTTTCTATTTACATTGCTGTCAAGGTGAGTATGGAAGATGAAGCTGCACGGTACTGGGAGTGGTGTATGTGTGCATTAACCTGCAGAATCGCGCAGTACGGCCCTCGAACACGCGGTGCTTGGGCACAAAGACCCCGCTGCTTTGTGCCTGCAGTAAGAGGGGCTGATAAAAACGTTCCATTTGTTGGATGCTTCAGCTTGGCGGCGACGGTGGGCCAAAATTATGCCCTCCGGTTCCTGGAATTAAGTTTTCAGGTCCTAGATGAGGTGTTTGGGGCCTGTGAGAAGGCCGCGGCGATCCTGCTGCCGCTCTGCGGGTGGCGGGCGCGGGCGCCGTGTCCGTGCACGGCGGGCACAGGCGGCGCTGGTTTGGCTCCGCAGGTGATGGAGTTCCTGTACGCCAACAACATGGCTTTCCACTACCCCGAGCCCGCCGACAAGAACCGCTACATCCGCTCCAAGGTCTGGACCTACGAGTACGAGTCCTTCATGCCGGACGTGTACGACTGGCCCGAGTCCAAGGTGCACTGATGCGCCGCGGCGTCGCACTCCTCAGGCAGTACCTCCCACTCTGCAGGGATCCCTTCCTCAGACCAACTTAAATCATGATCTTTGACTCCTCTAATTTATTTGCGCTCATTTCGTTGCCTTTTTTTTTTTCCTCCCCCACCCCGTTTTTCACCTGATTTCTCCCAAGTACCTGATAAACTGTATGGATGGTGGCATCTGCCACGGGGATGAGAGAGCCCTCCAAAATTGATTCAAATAATGACATTGCATTTCTAGCTTAGAGCCAGCAGCACGCGAGTAATTCCATTAATGGTATTTTAGTTCCATGCGTTTGATGATGAACTCCCATCACTGCTGATCTCCAGAATGACTTATCTCTGCCTTTAATGATCAGTCTTCTAATTGTCCTGGTGTTGTCACGCTGCATTAGCTGTGACATCGAGGGAGGCCACTTGTCAAAAGAAAAAAAGGACAGTTAAAGACAACTCTGATGGGCTTTCTGTTTTGTTCAATGTTTAGAGATGCCCATGTCCAGACATCCTTGTGGCGTTGGCTGCTGTTTCCTTGAGGAGCAGCGAGATGCACACTTGTGGAGTCTGCAGCAGAGTTTGCAGTTCTGTTTTCATCACTCCCGTGAAATCTGTTCTCAGCAAAAATGTGAACTAGTTCAAATTATCCTTGGGAAGCCTGAAAATAGTTTTAATCACTTAACAGCTTTTAAAAACAAAATAATATTTATTACTTAATAGCTTTTTTTTCCCTGCGCTGTCGCAGAAGGAATTTTATCGGGTAGAGGTAGGACCTGAAGTAATTTATGGAAATCTTCTTACAAGGAGATTTTACACAGTGGAGTGCAAGATGAGGTACCAAAGGATTCTTTTTTTTTTTTTTTCCCATTTTAAATTTTTTCAAGATTCATTTTCCTGTAAGCCAGGTTGTTCTCCCCTTGTTCTCGCAAAAAGACACGCGTGTGATGTTTTATGACATCGCCGACTTGAAAACCACGAAGCAGACTCACTTGGAACAAGCACCCCATAGGCAGCTGATGGAGCTGGAGTAGAAATGGTTGTCAGGCAGCTCTTCACACAGGTCTGACTGAACGTTTCCTGTGGTCTCAGCCCCCTGTGTTCAGGTCAGTGTGAGCACCGGGCTCAAAAGATGCAGTGCCTACGAGCTCCGTATCAATCACTCCAGCTCACTCCATTCACGGGTCTGGTTTGTCAGAGGTCCTGTGTGAAAACAGAAACTTCCAGTTAAATTTCTCCTTGCCAGGGGTAGCAGTAGTGCACATCTGCTGCAGACACCACAGTGGCCATTCCCTCTGCTTGCACTGGCACGAGGCCCAAGTGCCCTGGTCGCTGTGCAGGGCAGGCAAGGACACGGGCGGTGGCCGCGGGCTGTGGCTCCCTGAGCGCGGTCTCTGCAGCCGGAGCAGCGGTCGTGTCAGGAGCAGAAATCAAAGGTGCCGCGCTGTTCCGCAGCTTGCTGCGTGAGCGAGGCAAGGAGGGCAGCAAATAAATGGATAGATGGATGTGCCAGGGCTGTGCCGCAGACGGGAAGCCGGGACGCAGAGAGATAAAGTAAAGCTTGCCGGGGTGTTGCCATGGCAAGCACTGCCCTCCTGTCCTCAGTGAGGCAGGAAAATGCGGTCTCCACACGGCAGGCCAGAACAGGGCAGCGACAGTGGTCTCCCTGCCCGCCTCGGCGCCTGCAGCCTCACCCCTGGCTTTAAAATGCCATCCATACAAAGAACAGTGAACTTGGGGAAGGCTCTGCCTAAGTGGGAGAGAAGACTGGTTATATAAACGCAGAAAACAGTGATGTGGGGGAAAACTGTGGTATTCGAGCTGTGGTAAAGTTGTGTGGTGGGGCTGGGAGTGCTTCACTGCTGAGTCGGGCGGTGTTGGTGGGCAGGAACTTGCACTTGTAAGTATGTGTACAAAAGACACCAACACACACATAGGATGTTTTTACAGAGAATGTTTTTTTCATCTATTTTTGCTATGCCTTGTTTTTATTGTATTTAAATTAGTGATCTTACTGGGGAAAGAAAAAAAATTATTTATTCAATGTACGAATTACTTTTGCCTTCTGAAAATTCAGCTCTACCTGAAGTCTGTTGTACTGTGCCAGTGGAGCTCGGCATCACTGGGTTCCAGTGTACTGGGAACACACACTCCCTCCCCTCTGCCAACAGCCCGGTTAGACCGAGGAGTAACAAAAATAGCCAGTGCACCGACCTCACGTCCCAGCTAAGAGCGATCGCAGAGGCACGGGATCGGCCCCTAGCGCTGGGAAACAGCAAATAAACATCCACGTCCACCCCTTCAGTCTGATTATTCTATTTTCAGGCAAGGATGGCGGCTGCTGTCCGTAAGCAGTGGCCACTGATAGCACTCAGGAGCACCTGGAGCTCGGGAAGGCAGCAGGGGCCGTGCTTTGGGCAGGGCAGGGGTGGTGCCGGTTCCCGAAGGGATGCGCAGTGGCTGCGGTCAGGCTGAGGGGCGACGCCCGTTCTGCGCAGCGCTTTCCCTTCCTGGCACGGGCTCCCTGCTGTCTTTAGGCAGGTGCCAGGAGGGGTGGTTGAGAACCGGCTGGCAGCGGGATTTTCCCAAGTACAAGAGCTCCTGCCCGGTAATTTTTCTGGAAATGCCTCTGCAGGGGTGAGGGCAAAAGCAGCCCGTAACAGACCCGCAGGCTCCAGGCAGGAGCAGCGCAGCGCTGCGGGTGCCGCAGAGGTGCCGGAGCTCGGCAGCAGGGCAGGCCTGGCTGGCTCCGTCCCCTGTCCCAGGTAGGGCAGCTGGCTGGTGCCAGCCGGGCCTGATCCGTGCACACACTCGTGGGCTCTGTCTGCCCAGACTCCGTGGATCCTCTGGAGCTCGCAGTGTGGGCGTGGTGGGATTTTCCCTTTGAGATGCAGCCATTGTCTCCTGTTGGCAGCAGGCAGCCTGTCGGTTCACAGAGTTTTAAGTCCGTTTCACTCCCTCTTTCACCTTCTCCAGGATTTTGTTTTTTGGATACATAGGATTTTAGGATGCATAGATTTGTGTTCGGTTTTTCTTCAGGTACAATTGATCCTTGAACTAATTACAACTGCTAATCTTGCTGCCTAGGAAGGAACCACAGTTTCCTTTTTCATACTCCACTTAACATGATTTTTTCTGTTTGCTGGCTTATTCAAAATGTTTTCTGATCTTTATCTGTAACAGAAAATTCTCTCAGACAGTATGCAAGGGGAAACAGGTGTCACCAGGATGCATTTTGTATTGTTACATAGCGTGAGGTAAAAAACCACATCACCTGAAGGACCACCAGTGTTGTAGCTTGTCACGCAGCCCTGGTGACTTGCCCTCCAAATGGTACAAAAGACTGTCTTCCATGTCTCCTGGGGTGTGCAGAACCCCTCTGAGAGGATCAGGAACTTGCGCTGAGGTCAGTCTTTCCCAGGATTTCTCCGACACTCGCCTCCTTCAAATCAGCAGGAGCAGGACTGAGCCTCTTGGCACCAACCTGTAGAAATGCACAGGGGATAGTAAAGGTAGCTAATGAAGCACAGCCTTTCTGTATAAAATACGTGTGTTTTTGTTAAAGATGTGACAAAGGTTTGTGTGTTCCTGAAGCCTCTGCCCAGGTGCCAACGTGACACATGGAAGAAGTCTATGAAAATGTTGTGTCTGATAGATTTTAGTGGCACGAGTTCTCGGTTACGTTTGTGAACAGTGGTGCATCCTGATCTGTTGTGTTCGTTTTCCAAGCTTCAAAGTGACACTTCACCTGCAGAGTGGTGTGTAACGGGTTTCCTGTGGTAGGTGCGTGTCTTCCTCCTGTACTGTTGTATCCAGCACGCTGTTTTACGGGGATAAAGTAACTCTGTCACACTCCTCCGGTAGCACCTGCGAAGGTGAACCGCGCACCTTTTAGTTTCTCCTTAGCGGCCCTCCGTGGTGACTGTTCCTGTGGGAGAGTGGGGATCACTGTTGTACAGCTCCAACCCTGCGGTTTAGTTCAGCTGACTCTGGGCCCCAGGCAGCCCAGGCTGTTTCCCACTGGCTCCAGGCTCCCTGGACCGCGGAGATGCGGCGCTGAGCTCCTCTGCCAGTCACGGAGAGGCACCTGCGGGGCTCTCAGGCCGGCACGTGAGAGCAGTTCGGGCTGCCGCGTCTCTGTGAGTGCTCCCTGCGCTAAGGAACCACTGTCATTGCTGGACTCCCTGGGGTGATCCGTCCTGCCGCCCCGTCCCGCAGCAGCCGCGCGCAGTAGGCAGGGACTGGTGTTACACGGAATGCTGGAGCAAGGAGGAGATCCAGAGCAAAGCTCTAATTGCGCTGGCTGGGCAGCTGAATCCGAGCAAAGCAATTCAGCTGCTGCTGCTGCTGCTGCTGCTGCTGCTGCTGCTGCTGCTGCTGCTGCAGGGACCTCTCATTCTGTGTGGACGTCCCTTGCCCTACCCACGCGCTCCCAAGAGACACCGTGACGTGGTGTCAGCACCCTGCGGACGCTCAGGCGAGGACAACGGGCACAGCTCCGAGCCGGCGCTCCCGCCGCCACTTCCCGGCCGCAGCTCTCCGTGGCGATGGCACCGACTCGCGGTGCTGGTGGCACCGATTCGCGGTGCTGATGGCACCGACTGGCGGTGCTGGTGGCACCACGGGCTGCGGCTGCAGCTGGAGGAGAGCGCTCCGTCGCCAGACGTTCTGCCCCTGCTGCGGGAGCCCTGTGCTGGGCGGCTGTGTGCCCCAAACACGCTAGATTGAACTCGGCTCTCCACGTACCACTGACTTCGACTCGCCCGTCCTTCAAGGAGATCCTTCCTAGCAGGAATAAAAATACTCTTGGGACTAAAGATGGCTGGTTTGTCATCAAAACAGCAAAATAGTCTGCATTTATTGCTGTCTTAAACATATCTACCTTACGCAAATCGGTGTAAGCCTGCCGGGGCGCTTGTGAGAACAGATCCAGCCCGATCTGTGTGGGGTCGGCCGTGCCTGGGAGGGTCATTGCTCAGCTGAAACTAAAACTGTGTGTAAAATGTGAACTGGTTGGAGTTTCTTCCTACTTTATAACGTTGTAATTCTATTGAAATGTGTGTTCCGGTCTTCTATTTTCTTAGTAAAATGCATTCCCTTTGCCTAAGTCGTACCTGATGTTGTTCATTCTGAAAAAAAACCAGAAACGCTTGACCTATCCAGAACTGGGAAACTGGAACAAGTCCGTCCCTTTGCCAAGGGGCTTCGTAAATGGTTGGATGTGACGACCTTTAAGGTCTTTTCATGGAATCATGGAATCAAAGGATGGTTTGACTTGGAAGGGAACCTTAATGACAATCTAGTCCACCCCCTGCCATGGGCAGGGACACCTTCCACTGTCCCAGGCTGCTCCAAGCCCCGTCCAGCCTGGCCTTGGACACTGCCACGGATCCAGGGGCGGCCACAGCTGCTCTGGGCACCCTGGGCCAGGGCCTCCCCACCCTCACAGACAGCAATTCCTTCCCAATATCCCATCCAGCCCTGCCCTCGGGCCCTGGGAAGCCATTCCCTGTGTCCTGGCCCTCCAGGCCTTGTCCCAAGTCCCTCTGCAGCTCTCCTGGAGCCCCTTTAGGC